>NC_051166.1:167665137-167775137 GCF_013339725.1 Rhipicephalus microplus | reverse complement strand
ACATATGTGCAAAGCTAAAGCAATTGAGTGCAGCCTTATGAGCTTTGGCGCATGTTTTTGTAAACTTGTATGAGCTAAACACAGTTAATCAAGACAAAGCAGTTCTGCGTGTTGTTCGTAAACTGTCACAAGGCACAAATAAATGTCGGAAAGCCTGTTAATGCCCCTCACTGTGGGGTTGTTCATTTTGCAATTAATAATTTCTGACGATTTACAGGCCAACTATGAAGTGATCGTGAGTCGTACAGTAGTGGGCAGATTTATATCAATTCTGGCTTCCAGGGGTTCAAATAAATGACAGTGTAGCCGCACAGGAGACAAGACCACTTGTCGAAACATTTGCTCTGACACCTTAGGTTAACAGATTTTTTTCATAATTCAAGTTTTTATCTTTTAGGCGTCAGTTTAGTTTACCTGCACCAATCAGAACTGGTTGACAGTTGTGCACTACAAGTTCACAACTTGTGCAGCACGAGTTTAGCAGTGCGGCATCACAAGTGAATGACAAGGTGCCGACAAGGTGGAATCCTTATTTTTGTTCGCTTATTTAATGCGGTACAAACATCTTGGTAAAACACCCCGCATTTCAGAGGTAGGTACAGTACCTACGTCGAATGCTACGTTGTTTGTTAAGCTGTGCGTGCGGCTGCACCAAACGAGCGCCGTCAGAGCAGAAGGTACAGGAAAATAATGAACTAGTTTTGGTGTTGTACCTCTCTTGCGCTTTTTCAAATGAATGGAACGATTTAGAAGATGCCATTGCTGCGCCACTGAAACGAATGACGAGGTGCAGCACTTTGTAAAATGGATCATGTGGTGAAGGTGAATCGAACAAACCCTTAAGCACACAAGCGTCTTAGCGTTTTACCCCCATCTAAATATGGCCACTGTGGTTGGATTTAATAAACAGCGTGTTGCTGAGCTGAGCAGTGCCACACAATCTAATAGTGTTACAGTTTCAACATTATTGAAATGTAGATTCCATGCCACGGTAGACAGCCAATGCTTGTGGCCAATCTAAAGCACCCCTCCACGATATGCGCGGTAAAACATTTAAAAATACAGGAATACAGCATTACATGTGTGGTGTTCGAGATGACCTCTTGTAGTGGACATTCAGATGTGTCAACGTGCTTGCAGAGTGCACATTCGGGGGTAGTCATCCTGTAGTTGCATGGCAGTCTGGAAAAACAAGTAACATCACCAGATATCAATGCATGAAATCAATGCATAATCAATGCATGAAATTTTCCAAAGGAAACAAATAAACTCAGTTAACTAGTAAACAGCAGTATTTTATTTATATATGTAATGGTAGGTACCTCATAACATGTGTATCACTCAGGGCTGCTTCATTACAAGGCATGTCATGTAGCAGGTTCCTTGCCCATTGTACACAGCTGCTTCCATGTCAGGTGGGCCAGGAGGCTGTGGCAATAAATGAAGTATTTCTGATTTATGTGACACTTTCTTGGTCACACTATAGCAAAACCAGACCCATAATTATGTGATGTTTCTCAAGCGCGACTGCAGTAAACTAGTAACTAGTAGGTTTTTGCGATAATATATCGCCTAGCTACGAAGACACATGCGAGGCGACAGTTATTTAATTTATTTGCTTTATTTCATGGCAACAGCCTGGTTGGTGCTACCTGGTGATAGAATTTCAGAATTAATTATTGAGTCAGTGGCTCGTTCCCACGTGAAGCCACGCCGCTAGTAACGCACGTTTTTCAGGTTACAGTTTAAGATGTTAAACAGTTTTAGAATTTAATATTGCAATGTGCTGCCACCATGTGACGCCTACGCAGTCATTGGCGAAAAAAACTACTTATGATGAAATGAAGCAACTAGCCTTGCAAGAAACCGTTCTTAAAAAAACTGAAGTGGTTTCTACTCACCGGCCCGGGCTTGCAACGAGTGTTCATCCGATGAAAGCTTCAACGATCACTTCGTTCACCGGAAGTCCCTTGAATTCCCTTCACGAAAGCATTTCAACGAGTCAAAATAAACAGAAAGAGAAAGAGTGTGTCGGTCGATAGAGGCTCGAAATATTTACAGCGAAACGGAACAGTCCGAGACACATCCGAACGTACCGCGAGCCGTTACCTGCCGTCGAAACCGTTGGCCGCCGCAAACTTTGAAATGAGGATAATGATGTCAACAGGATGCTGCTGACTTCGAGTCAGCTGGAGCGAAAACTATTACAAAAATTGTGACGCTGCACATGTTTAGGAAAAACTGCTTGCTAGAATAAGAAGTTGTTTTTATGTGTAGCGGTACGCAAAGATGTAGTAATTGATCATTTTAAAATTAAAACTTGGCCCTGACGAGGACGCCTCTACAAGAAAGTGCAATAGCACAAATGGCGAGAAAGGTTAGTAAATCCACTGTGGGTGTTTGAAGCAGAAACGCGCCGCGGTTGATTTTTTCGCCCCCTACAGGTGAGCACTTGAACTTCACAGTTTCCGGGGCCTGGTAATAATTTGTATCGCCCTTCAGTATCTATTGGGATAGTGCATGTCTTTGTGCGAACTTTTGCCGTGGTTTATTTTACAAATTGGAAGATTGTTCACTACTGCGCAACGCCTACCCCTGGCTTTGCATAAATAAAGGCCCACCTGGTGGACCTTGAGAATGCGTCGTGGCCTGAGATTTCGATAGAGCATATACTCAGGCTTACTTGACTTGAGCATGATGTCACAGTAGTAGCCATTGAGGGTGCAGCATAACATATATGTATATGTTCCTGGCGAATGTCCTCTTTGCTTTGCGACGCGAAAATGCATATGTTACGAGTCGTATCAACTGACCGAAGTTTCAAAAATGATAAAGGTAATAAAGAAATGATCCTATACCCCGGAGCACTGAGCGTGCGGGATAACCAGCTCTAAGCAGGGGATTCAGGAACGTCTGATCGCCTGGGCTTCATCTCCCAAACGGCTGATCTTCCAAACACGTTCGGCAATTGGTCATTACCTCTTTGGTGGCTAGGTGGGCTTCATAAATAAAAACTTAAACGCCTTTTTTGATCTCAAACGCTGCGATAAATGTCACAAGCAACACCAGGTGCAAAATGTAGCTTCATTTTGGTTCTATATATATTAAATTTTCTAACGAATTGTTGCGAGCTAAATGGCGGATTCACCTTTCAGTTTTACAACCTCAATTATGACTGGAAAACTTTTTGAATGGCTGGTTAAAAAGTGAGATAAGACAATTGTCGTCTACGATTTGTTGCGCTTAACAAACATGAGCTGCTTAAGCGTTAACCACACGACGCAGGAGCCTGTGTGGTAGAGGACATTATGCATAGTGCTTCCCTAGCCGACAACAGACGCGTCAGCGGTGGGCACCACCCGGGCATCCCACTCACTCTGATTAGAGAAAACGTGGGTTTGATTCCGCATGAATCGTCGCGTTCGGTCTTGGGCGACACCGTATTGTGGCAGTGGCTACGCGCTTTCCAGCTTCACGCGGGTCCGAAACCAGTTATCGTGTACGCACCTACAAACCTTCGCTGACACAGTTTCGGGTGAAGGCTCCCATGTGTATAAAGGTGGGAGAGTATTGAAAAAATTTGGTGGAGTATGAGGTGAGACGACGCGCAAGCAGGTATACGAAAGCTTGCAGTGAACAAAAGCATCGCGCCAGAGTAATTCAGCATCACAATTTTGAGAAAGGCCCCGCCGCTGTGGTCTAGTAGCTAAGGTACACGGCTGCTGACCCGCAGGTCGCGGGATCGATTGCCGGTGGCCGCAGCTGTGGAGGTGGAATTGTTGTAGGCGCGTTTGCTCAGATTTGGGTGCACGTTAAAGAACTCCAAGCGGTCGAAATTTCCGGAGCCCTCCACTACGGCGAATCTCATTATCATATGGTGGTTTTAGGAAGTTAAACTCCACATATCGATTGATAAACCTTGAGAAGCGTTTTTCGAGTACACGTCCGTGTCGCCGTCCATGATAGATGCTAGCACAAAGAAGCGAAGTGTGGAAAGACAGGAGTCAGGTGGACAATGTAGCTGGGGTGCGGCTGAGAGAAAAAAATCACAAGGCAGAAATGGGGTGATGCTGTCGCCATGGTTCCGCTTGACCACCCTTACGCGGGGAATAGCGGCAAACTTCAGAGGAGCACAGTTGATATCAGCACCGATTTGTAGTAGGTGTGTTGCTTATAAACGTACCGTGCTTGTTATCAGCCAAGCTATTTAAAAATGCTGCTTTGATGTTCTCATCACGGCTCTGAATCGCTATTATACGTTGGAAGACAGCACGTAGGCGAAAATGTGGTGTATTTTCCGAAAAAGATGTAATTCTATTCCAATTACATTCTGGGAATTGTGCTTCACTTCATTCCCATTCTAATCCATCAAGAGCTGTCTCCATTCCATTCCCATTCATTGCGGGGTCACGAAAATGTGTAATGATTGCGGAGTCATTAAGATTCTTGAGTGGGAACTCTGCAACACTGGTCCGGATAATCACTGTATATTCCAACAATGGTCGAACGTAGTAAATTGATGTTGACAAACAAACAGTAGATGTACATGACTTCACTGAGTGTCGCAAAAAAAAATCAGTGTGCGCAAGGAATTACAAACAATATTATCTCTGAGGATATTTTCAGAAAAATTATTGGCGATCCACAGGCCTGTTCTATTCTGTTACTTCTCACAGTGATATCCTATTCACACCATATGCTAAGGGAAAAAGTATTTTTTTATAGGTGAAATATATCCAATTTTGTCAAAATTTTGAAATTGGCGATTTTTCGCACCATGCAAGGATCTTTGCTTGGACAGTATTTAGGTGCACCGGAGCATCACGTGAGTAAATTCTTTCATAGAAACTGCCTTCAATTCGTCTGCATAAAGTTTAACGCAATGTGACAGTTCTGCCAAAATGCCGTTAATAAATAACAAAGTATGCAAAAAATAACCACTGATAATTCTTTCAATGAGTATGACAAAAAAAAATAAACAATAAAAGCAGGAATGTGTTCACAAATTTTTAGACGATTTGAAAAAAAAAGAACACTGATGGTAAAAAGAAAGTGGGTCTCACTGAGATTTGAACTCGGATCGCTGGATTCGAAGTCCAGAGTGCTAACAGTTACACCATGAGACCACACTTCTCCGACGCCGGGAATCGAACCCGGGCCTCCTAGGTGAAAGCCAGGTATCCTAGCCACTAGACCACGCCGGAGATGGGAGGGTGGGGGCACTTAAGGGATAAAACAGACGCCTTTACACACGTGGAACACTATGTATCTTTTCATATAAAAGTAGTAAGCAAATAAATACCAAAAAAAACTGACATTGTGGCCAATGGAATAGGCATTTTGCCAAAACAAACCCGCGAAGTGGCCTTCAAAGAAGGCGAAGACGACAGACTTCGCTGCGATGCATATAATATTATTAATAATGGTCTTTGAATAAATACACATCCAATCTTCTTTCTTTATGTGACACCGTATTTTAAAAAAAAAGAAACAAGAGATGTGCATGGAAAAAAATAATATCTCAGGCAGTGGCACAAGTTTTTTTAACAGGGTGGTTGCATTCAAAGAGGATGAAGATGACCTACTTCAGTTGAATGTACTCCTTTTTGTCAGTTGTCCTAACAGCAACAACAAGACAATAATAGTAATATTAATAATATTATAGTGTATTATTATAATTATTGCTACATGGATGTTGACATTTTGTGGGACGATGCATGTGTGTGCCTGATGAAGAGGACGAAGAGTGGTGTCCGCTCGGTGTCTAGTCTCAGGCATAGTGCTCGACTCAACAACCAGGAAGTGGGACAGGATGTCTGCGTCCTGATGTAGGCGTCCGGACTTGTACGTCACCGAGTAGGTATACTCTTGCAGTCGCAGAGCCGAGCACCCGAGACGGCCAGTAGGATCCTTCAGTGACAAAAGCCAACATAGCGCATGGTGGTCCGTTATCACAGAGAAATTCGTGCCAGATAAATATGGGCGGCACTTCGCGACTGCCCAAACAAGAGCAAGACATTCACGTTTTGTTATTAAATAGTTGGGCTCGGCAGCTGTGAGAAGGTGGCTAGCGTAGGCGATAAGTCGGTCGTGTTCGCGCTGGCGTTGGGCTAGGACGGCTCCGATCCCGTGACCACTCGCATCGGTTCGGACTTCTGTCGGAACGGACGGGTCAAAGTGGGCCAATATAGATGGAGTCGTGAGAATGGTGATGAGGTGAGAAAAAGCGGCAGCTTGGGCGGAACCCCACGTAAAATTCACGTTCTTCAGAAGGTCGGTGTGGTTACTCCTGCGACATACGAAATTACCTCTGGTGCTTCATCGCCTTCAACTGCCGCACAGACCACCGATATCGTACATGTGGCACGCTTGAAAGCTTACCACTCTCCCGCTGACGTAGACATCTAGATGCGCCGAGACGGCGCTTCTGCTGCCAGGGATTATGGTATACATGCATGTTAACATTTTGTGGGACGATGTGCAAGTGTGCCTGATGAAGAGGAAGAAGAGTGGTTTCCGCTCGGTGTCTGTTCTACCTGGCACGGCGTTGCCGCTGCTGGTTTGAAATCTGTTTCATCCACAGCATCGTCGATACGGCGTCTATCTTTCGTAATATAATTTATAATATTATTATTAGTATTATAACGCAGTCGGTAATTGTATATACAATGTGTCAGACCCTTTCTGTCACACGATCAACCTGTGCAACTTTCACGCTCCGGCATCTCTTTTGTTCTTCCTGACAAATGCCACATACCACTCATTGTAAGACTGTCTCTATGTGCCGAAACAACAATATTTTAAAGTTATTTTAACGAATCTCTAGGATTATCTTTCAAAAGCGGTGACTACAGGGGCTTTTATCATTCCAGATTAGCCACTGATCGGCTCCAGGTTATATACTGACAAACGAAATGTTGATGACCAAGTTGAGAAGTTTACGAAGCTTGTAATAAACAGCATGCATAAGTCTATACCGCAATATAAAATAAACATCGTAATTACACCCAAAAAATATCTCCTGAATTTATAAGCATAAAGATCGCGTGCTAGAGAAGGCTAAATGTTCTCCATTCAGCAAAAGGAGCACAGGCGAGATCACCGAGCCCTGAGGAGTTCCGGCGCTGCCCATCTCAATCTCCCCAGACTCGAGCTCTCCCAGCGTGATCCTTGCGGTCCTGCATGTCGAAAAATCATGCACGTAGTCGTACGTCCGCTTAGCGAGTCCCAATTTCTTTATTTGCATCCGTATTTTAGAGTGTTTGACGTTGTCAAACGCTTTCTTGAGGTCCAGGCCTAAGACCGCTTTGGCGGATCTGGTTGTGCTATCTATTATTCGGTACTTAAGTTGTAACATGGCGTCCTGCGTGGAAAGGTTCTTTCTGAAGCCTACCACGGTGTGAGGGATCAGGTCGCAGTCCTCGAGATAGTTGGCTAATGGCCAGGTGTCTCGGCAGGCGCTGCAGATATTGAAGATAACGCGGAAAGAATACGAAACACAAATGATACATTTGTGATATGGACAACTGCCCACACGCACGGCCATTCGGCCGGCGACGAGGCCACAGACGCGGCGGCTGGAGAGCTCACGAACTGAGCAGCTGCACATGCGGATGCCGCCTCTACGGATGCCACACGCAGATAAGTGTGGGAGTGGGAGGAAGTATGACTAGCTACAGTGAGATTACACAGCACTATAAGCTCGGTAGGCATAAATACCCACCACAAAATAGCAAAGGAACTAAGAAGCAGTCAGTTGCATGGAGAAAACTTCAAACAGACACTTTTCCAAATACAGTGATCTTTCACCTCTATTACCCTGACCTGTATTCGACAGATAAATGCAAGGCATGCGATTACCGGTCAACCCTGGTGCTTATGTTGTGGGAGTGCTCGAGTCTCAATGACGCAGTCAGCAGTACAAACGAGGAGGCGGTCTCGAACCGCAGGACGCGCTTGGAGGCGGCTCTGCTCAGCTCCGCATTAGATCAACAACTATGGGCCGTTCAGCGAGCCGAGGAAGCCACCCGAGTCCAAGGGCTCGCGGTCGATGCCTAGGCCGGGGTTCAAGCCCGCCCCGATTTATCATCGCCGGACTCTTAATAAATGTTGTTTCTTTCTCAGCAAAAGGAAGAGTTCCGCTTTTTCCGAGCTATCTCCAAAAGCCTATGTAAAAGGAACCACAGTTCATAAATTGCATTCGCATGAAAAATATTTTTGACAGGCCAGGTGCATTTTAAAAGTATGTACACCAACGGTCTAGCAAATGTTGGGAGCCCTTTAGACTACTGGACTCGTTCGATGCCAAAGTGCCTGCCGTCGCTGACTGTTTTGCCACGTATTTTCATCCATTTATAAGGCCTCAGACTCTAAGACTAAGATAGTACTACGACCCAAGAGAGTTAGCACATCTAGTGTTGTATAGCTGAAAGAAAAGCTCATCTGTTCATGCATTAAGCGCTTAAACTAGTTATCGTGTGGCCCGGATGGCATTTATTCCGCCATTCTAAAGGCTTATGGTGGTTATATTTGCCCGAGTACTGAGTGCAATATTTGCCAACTGCTTGAACAATTTCAAAATTCCAGCCATATAGAAAACTGCACTTGTTTTTCCAGTATTTAAGTCGCTCAGCACAACTGATGTTTTTAATTATCGTCCGATCAAGTTCTCTACTCTGTGCCACATCGTGGATCCTCGCGGTGGCTCTTCTCAGCATTAGCGTGAAAAATTCATTGATTCATAATCGACATCGGTTTCTTTCTGGCCACTGAACTACCACAGGTATTGCTAGTTTAGCTCCACCTATTTCTCAGACAGCACAATGCAGGTTGACGTAGTCTGTTGTGATCTGAGCAACGCTTCCGACGTATTCAGCCAGCACCTGTTTTACTAAACTTGAAAACTTTAATTTGCATTCATATGTTGTAAATCTCTTGCGCAGATATCTGCTTAATAGATATTGTTATGTTGCCGTAAATGGACAAACGTCCTCCTTGTCAAAGTTGATAGTTTGGCCTATCGAGGGTCGGTATTATGCCCAATCTTATTCTTAATATACGTGAACGATGTTTCTTTCACAAATCGTTGTTATTTTTTCTTGTATGCTGATGACATTAGGATATTTAAGGTAATTCATTCAGCTAACGAATATTGCTTACTGCAGTCATATTTTCGTTCTTTTTCTGAATGATGTGACCACAATAACCTTTCCCTAAATGGCTCAAAGGCCAAATAATGAGTGTCTTTCGCAAAACATCCATCATGTCAATTACATACTCTGTGAACACCATGTAAGTAAGTAACGTTTTTCAGTTAAGCGATCCCTGTGCTCTTTTTGATAGCATGCTTAATCTTTCTGTCGACACTAAACCTACTGCCTCGCGAGGCTTTCGTTCTCTGGGCTGTGTTTGCAGAATCTCTGAAGAATTCGGTTTGCCTATAGCCTTCAAGAATTTGTACACCGCAATATGTCTTCCTCTACTCGAGTATGTTTTTGTAATATAGAATGGCATCGCTAAATCTTGCAGTGATGCCATTGAGCGAGTTCAGAAAGAAATCATTATTTTTACAACCACCTTTTGCTAAAATGACTCTTGATCTCGTTCTAACACTGCCAGATTATTATATTTACCATCACTCTACAGCCGAAAATATAGCGCTGACCTTTTATCATCATCATCATCATCATCATCATCATCATCATCATCATCATCATCATCATCAGCCGGACTACGTCCACTGCAGGACAAAGGCCTCTCCCATGTTCCGCCAGTTAACCCGGTCTTGTGCCTGCTGCTGCCAATTTATACCCGCAAACTCCTTAATCTCATCTGCCCACCTAACCTTCTGTTTCCCCCTAATCCGCTTGCCTTCTCTGGGAATCCAGTCAGTTACTCTTAACGACCAGCGGTTATCCTGTCTACGCGCTACATGCCCGGCCCATGTCCATTTCTTCTTCTTGATTTCAGCTATGATATCCTTAACCCCCGTTTGTTCCCTAATCCACTCTGCTCTCTTCTTGTCTCTTAAGGTTACACCTACCATTTTTTTCCATTGCTCGCTGCGTCGTCCTCAATTCAAGCTGAACCTTCTTTGTAAGTCTCCAGGTTTCTGCTCCGTAGCTAAGTACCTGCAAGATACAGCTGTTATATACCTTCCTCTTGAGGGATAGTGGCAATCCACCTGTCATTATTTGAGTGTGCTTGCCAAATGTGCTCCACCCCATTCTTATTCTTCTAGTCACTTCAATCTCGTGGTTCGGCTCCGCAGTTATTACCTGCCCTAAGTAGAAATAGTCTTTTACAACTTGAAGTGCACTATTACCTATCTCGAAGCGCTGCTCTTTTCCGAGGTTGTTGTACATTACTTTCGTTTTCTGCAGATTCATTTTAAGACCCAACTTTCTGCTCTCCTTGTCTAACTCCTTAATCATGAGTTGCAATTCGTCCCCTGAGTTACTCAGCAATGCAATGTCATCGGCGAAGCGCAGGTTACTAAGGTACTCTCCATTAACTCTTATCCCTAACTGTTCCCATTCTAGGCTTCTGAAAACCTTCTGTAAGCATGCGGTAAATAGCATTGGGGAGATTGTGTCCCCTTGCCTTACACCCTTCCCTTCTTGAATGGTATTCTGTTGCTTTCTTTATGAAGCACTATGGTAGCAGTTGATCCCCTGTAGATTTCTTCCAGGATGTTTATATATGCTTTATCGACGCCCAGATTCCGCAGTGTCTGCATGACGGCTGATATTTCTACTGAATCAAACGCCTTCTCGTAATCTATGAAGGCTATGTATAGTGGTTGGTTATACTCTGAGCATTTCTCTATTACCTGATTGATAGTATGAATGTGGTCGATTGTTGAGTAGCCTGTTCGAAATCCTGCTTGTTCCTTTGGTTGATTGAATTCTAATGTTTTCTTTACTCTGTTAGCAATTACCTTTGTAAATAGCTTGTATACTACAGAGAGCAAGCAAATCGGCCTGTAATTCTTCGATTCCTTGTCATCTCCTTTTTTATGTATTAAGATGATGTTAGCGTTCTTTCAAGACTCTGGTACTCTTCCCGTCACGAGACACTTCGTAAACAGAGTGGCTAGTTTTTCTAACACAATCTGTTCTCCATCTTTCAGCAGATCTGATGTTACCTGATCCTCACCAGCAGCTTTGCCTCTTTGCATGCTCTCGAAAGCTTTTCTGACTTCTTCTATCATTACTAGTGGGGTGTCATCTGGGTTACTGCTAGTTCTTATAGTATTAAGGTTGTGGTTGTCTCGGATACTGTACAGATCTCTGTAAAACTCCTCCGCTATTCTAACTATCCTATCCATATTGGTAGTTATTTTGCCTTCTTTGTCCCTTGGTGTACACATCCGATTTTTGCCTATCCGAAGTTTTCTCTTCACTGCTTTGACACTTCCTTCGTTTTTCAGAGCGTGTTAAATTCTCTCCATCTTATACCTTCTTACATCGGATACCTTACGCCTGTTAATCAACTTCGAAAGCTCTGCCAGTTCTATTTTGTCTGTTGTACTTGAGACTTTCAAGATTTGACGCTTCTTAATGAGATTCTTCGTTTCCTGGGAAAGCTTGCCAGTGTGCTGTCTAACTACCCTGCCTCCAACTTCCACTGCACACTCCGTAATGATACTCGTCAGATTATCATTTATTGTATCTATGCTAAGGTTGGTTTACTCACTAAAAAACTAGTTCACGGATTGATATCCAGCCCTTTGCTTCTCAACAGTTTAAATTTTTGAATTCCGCGTACGTGATTCTGTGGGAATTGAGCCTTCATGTGCCTGCCAACTCCTTTCAACACTATAACGCTCACAGCATACAAAGTCCCAATGATGTTAACGAGCTTGATATCTTTAACAGTCCACTGTCATTGTTTTTATGTGCGCTTTGCACTTACTACCATAGTTTTTCACCATGTACAGATTCTTTCCTTTTTTCTATCCCAGCAAGGCTTCTACATAGTTGTGTACAACTTCGTTTATTTTTCACTCCCGTTCCATGATTATCTTGTCTTTTTATTTATCTCATACTGCGTTGATTTCGTTTTGTGTGTGAGTTTTCACTCTTTCTATTTCAATTTTTGTCTAAAAACTGTCTGTATTACATTGATTTTTAATATTTCATTACTGCATGCGCCTGCATAAAGACCTCAAGATTGTTCCAGTGCATGTTAAATAAATGATTGATTGATTGATTGATTGATTGTTTATTATAGTCCATGCTGTGGCTCTTTGATCGGACGTAATAATGAAGCTCGTACTGAATGTAAAAGAAAATCATCGTTTCCAGGAGATGTCACTACCTTACATAGCGGTCGTTTTCTAATCCCTGCATGTCTTCCATATGTTAGAGATGCTGCCACAAGCCGAGTGGCATTTGTGAACACAAAATCCCCCCCACCATTTTCTCCTTACTCACGCATAACGCTCCCAAATGCGTTCCGTCTTCTTCACTTTTCTTGTTTACGCTCGTGAACCGTAGTCAGCTTGGCCACTCTTAAAGCTGTCCGTGTGACATGGGTGTTGCCTTAACATTGCAGCCACTATGACTTCTGCATGCAATGCAGTGTCTATCAGGTGAAGCGAAAAATCGGAAGTTTTATTACGGTTCAATTGTGCGTGAAAACAGACAGACAGAAAAACAAACAAACAACAAACAAACAAGACATCTCAAATATATGTTTGCACAATGTCACAGACATATTGGCACAGCGAAGCAAGGACTTATGACCATTCGTACATTTCGTCGACCGACACGTCAAGCTTCGGCATGCGTGGCTTCCTCTTCCGTAGTACGCACTTTTTTAGTGCGCCACATGACCCCCTGGACACGATCGGGTGCAGCCAGGTGGAGCGAGCGTTGCGCGCGAGGTCTCATTTGGCGTGCGCTTCTTACTTGCTTCCTTGTTCTTTCGATCCTTTCCTATCTCTTTCGTTGATATCCTGTCTGCCATTTTTTCGTTCTGTATTTTTCCTTTTTTGCGATGCGAGTTATTCTCTGCTCTTTTAAATTCCATCCAACACAAGCTCACTACCCTTGCGTATCCTGTGTTTACATTATGCTATAAAAGGCTCTGCTATGCAATGATAGAGTGCTTGGGTAGCCGAGTGACTGTACGTTGCTTCAACTTAATTTTTTTATATTTTTCTTTTGGTCCATGTTTGACTTTCTTTCCCTGTCACACTTATTATGGTCATGACAGGTGATGCCTTAGCGCAAAACACTGGGGTTCCCCAAGTTCTCTGGCACACACCTGTTTTCAATGATAATGATAGCGACAGTGTCGATGCTTTAAGGCCAACATGTATAAACAGCTTTGCTATTAGAACAGTAGAGTATCCAAGAAGTGCATCCAATCGAAGATCGTCGTCTTCGTCGTCTTCCAAAGGCACCTCGCTGGTGGTTGAGAACGCATGTTACGTACTTAGTTACGGTAACATTTTCTAGCTAATTCGGACCACCTGGGAGAAGAGAAGAAGAAGAAGATGTCACAGAGAACAGCCTCTGCTTCGAGCTCTGTGAGCTTCCTAATTCTTTTGCCAAGATTTTTCAATAATCGGCACAACTCGAAGGGGCGTTCCCCCTTAGATTGGGGGATCAAAACAACATACTGTCCGTGGAGGTCACTACGAAGGCCTTATTGGACACGCTGAAGCGATTGTTCGATTAGGAAACATTCCGGTTCGCGCATTCTCCGCGTACGACGAAGAAACGACAACAGGAGTTATATAGCATGTGGATGAGGAGATAACAGACTCGAGTCTCGAGAAACTGCTGTCATCATCGGCTCCCGTGCTTGGCTTGCCCCGCTTTGGACGCACGCGATGTGTTAAAGTAGTGTTTCAGTCGAAGACGTTACCCACACATGTAAAAGATGGGTACGTGAGGCACTCGGTACGTACTTACGTACCAAATCCTCTGCAATGTGCATATATGCATGAAATTTGGGCACGTTAGTGCAGTTTTCAAGGGTGCAGTAACCTGCAAGCATTGCGGTGGCCCTCATGATGGTGATAACTACAATGCTGTGGCCAACTGCCCAAACCTCTCAGGCGCCCACGACACAACATCAAAGGAATGTCCCAAACTGAGGAAAGAAATTAGTATCCTGAAGAAGATGGTTCGAGACCACTCCACTCACAGAGAAGCTGCAAGGGCTGTACGGCGTCGTAAACATCATTCGCGACATTGACGCAAACGAAGCAGCAGTGCTCATAGCTTATCCAATTCGACACACAAAACCGTGACCTTACCACCTCCTAGCCTACTTTTGTCGGCCAGAAAGGAGGATACAGATGCTCAAACGCCAATACAGTCCACGCAAGTACAATGTAACCAGTCATTGGCTCTTCCCACGTCGGAGACTCAGTGGCCTTCACTACCGTCAAGAGTTACGGTAGCGCCATCGTCACATAGTGCCCCTACCCCCAATGAAGAAAACAAGAAGATGGACAAAACAGATGTCAAGGCTGTGCTTAAAAATTTGATGGGTTCGATGCCTAAGATTCTCAGCAGCCTAAACACTCCCGCTGCTAAGGCGGCTGTGCAGCTACTTGAGGTTTTGGAGCCTCTTCTACTGGTTCTTCAGTAAGTGAACATGGCACTGATGTTCGAAGAACGCATGCGCCAGTCGCTTGTTATGCAATGGAATTCTCGTGGCCTACGTAGCCGTCTGTCAGACTTCAGACAATGGGTTTTTAAATATCAATTTCCTGTTATCGTTATATGTGAACCGAATATGGCTTCACCTTTTCGTATATCTGGATATATCCAGATTTGGTCCCACAGTGATCAACGTACGAGCAAACTTCTCGTTTGTATACGCCGTGATTTGACGTTCTTGAGACATGAAGTCGCGTCGCATACCAGCAATGATTACGTGAGCCTGACTATAACACATAAAAAGCGAACATTCTCCGTAATAGGAGGATACATACACCCAAGCGTACAGATCGACTGCTTCCACCTGGGGACCATTCTTCAAGCAGCACAAAGGCCACACATTGTGATCGGCGATTTTAATGCACATCATTCTCTCTGGGGTAGCACTACAACGAATTATCGCGGAAAGGATTTAGCGAATTTTATATACAACTATTGACTAAGCGTACTCAACGACGGATCACCTACGTTTGTTCGTGGCACGTCCTACAGCAGCTGCCTCGACCTCTGTTTCGTTTCCAGAAACCTGTCTTCCGCATGTTGGTGCACAGATTTGGACACTCGCGGCAGTGACCACCTTGCAGCTTATGTTCAGTTCAGGTGGTTTCGCCGCACGCACACACGCTACATCCGTCAAACCGACTGGACACTGTTCAAGGCATCTGTCAAGTCTGGCTGTGACCACACGACTTCACAAATGGGACCCGGAAATGAGGTTCCGCATGTCTCCTAAATTGAAACGGCAACTCACAAGTATGATCCACCGCATTCGTCTTGGTGTAGCGTACACCAGTCGTTACGCACATATAATCGGTCGCAGTGACACCGGTCCTAATTGTGAACACTGTGATGTGCCAGAAACACTTGAGCACATATTTTGTGTCTGCCCAGCATACGCACGTGAACGACAAACACTGATTTCTGCTACTGAACTATATCGCAGTAGGTCATTAACTGATGAGACCATGTTGGGCCCTTGGCCAGACACCAACAGTGCAACTGTGGTCACAAGAGCAGTTATCACCTTTTTAGAAACAACTGGACTATGCGCGCGGCTATAAAATGTGTCTCAGCTAGAAAGAACACTACATACTCACCTCTCTATCTCATCATTGTCATCCATTAATCTTTTTTCCCCTTTCCCTTCCCCCAGTGTAGAGTAGCAGGCAAGAGCAAGCTATCGCTCAGGCCGACCTCTCTGCCTCTCTGTAAATAATCTTACCTCCTCCTCCTCCTTCTAGCTAATTCCTGGTTTCATATTTCTAAATAAGTGACAGTGACACATGAACAAACAAGACTGGATGTGTATGCCTGCAAAACCCATAACTAAGATGAATGCACCCTAACGATGTCAGTCGTCTTCTCCGAGTTTGTAAGTCTTTTTCTTGTTGTGTTTAAAGCACTAATTTCATTGTAGATAATTGCCTTTTTTCGCTATTTATTTTTCTCTTCCAAATGCGTGACACGGCGAGATACACTGTCCAACATGCATAAACACATAACATTTAGTTTGTACGTGAAAGAATCTCTCATATCTGGCATGGTCTATTGGCTAGAATTTTCGCCTTTCACCCAGGAAGCCTGGTTCAATTCGCGGATGCGCAATTGTGTGCCAGCATGGTGTAACGGTCAGCATTCTGGACTCTGATTCCAGCGATCTGAGAGAAAGATATGAATGAGACCTATTTGTTTCGATAATTTTGGCTCTGTGCTGTGATCCATGTTCTACTCTTTGCTTATCTGTCAATGAACAAGAATTTCATGAACTCATCCCCTTCTTTTGTTTTTATTTCAACAGCGAATGGTCAATCAATTGATTGATTGATATGTGGGGTTTAGCGTCCCAAAACCGTCATATGATTATGAGAGACGCCGTAGTGGAGGGCTCTGGAAATTTCGACCACCTGGGGTTCTTTAACGTGCACCCAAATCTGAGCACACGGGCCTACAACATTTCCGGCTCCATCGGAAATGGAGCCGCCGCCGCCGGGATTTGAAGCCGTGACCTGCGGGTCAGCAGCCGAGTACCTTAGCCACTAGACCACCGCGGCGGGGCAATGGTCAATCAATGTATTATATATTACAAATATATTTTTATTCCATGCTTTATTATTTATAAGTACATTGCCGCAGAATTTTTAGTTCATATGGAACTTTACAAAAATATTGTAATTTATATAAAAAGTTATGTTTAGCGTAGGATCTGGTGCGGCAAAATAATAACCTTGCAAAGGTAATATCATGATGCCAAAAATAGCAAATGCCAATATTTATTGATAAAACTGTGTACGGTTATTACCAACAAAATTACCACTTAATTTGCATATGGTATGGATAATATATCACCATTAGAGGCAAGCGAGTACAAATACATAGGACTGTGTATCACTATATTCTTTTCATGAAGAGGCGCTGACTCCAGTGACGGGGAGCGTCAGTGTTGTATATACTGCCTTTAAAATGAGGGAGCCCGTCAGCATACAGGAATCCTAACAGTGATGTGGTCCATCATAATAGCGATGTCATTATGAGAACAGGCTCGGTCACCGTAAAGCACTAATTATACGGTGACGGGGCCCATCACCAATGTGTAATGGTAAAAAAAGGTGGAGGCCTTTACCTAAACTCGTAGTTGTTTGTGGTGACGTAGTCAAATGGAACGGAGATGAAGAAGCGGTAGAGCTTCAGGTCATCCACTTTTTTATTTCAGAAGCGAAGCTCCTTAGGCTCGCACGTTGTCCTTTGACGCCGTCGTTGTCATAGCTCCCCGTCGGACCGATATCACAGGGGTTCCATAAACAGCACATAAACCGTTGATAGGGCACATATAGTTTTTAAAAAAGACCATAGTCTGGTTGTCCATAGATTGGAGCATCCGTTCGTCCGTCTGGCTGTCCTTAATCCATCTCCGTCCACTTATCCGTGCATCTGTCGTTTTGTTCATCACTTATTTCATTCTAATGTGTGTTCTGAGAGATCTTGTGCCCATTGAATACGGACCGGTCAGAAAGGTAGGCGATGCGCTCTTCTTCCTTCTGCAGGATAGAACACGCTATGGACACAGCTACCCTACGCAAGCAAAATGCGAGCGCTGTAGAGTTCGTTGCGAGGCGCGCCCGGTCGTCCACCTGCAACCCCCGTAATAATTTTATAAAATTTTCGTAAGCACTTCGTAATCATTCAGGCAGCTTCACACCATCATCAACATTCACTTCATGGATGAGCTGCCAATTTTAGGGGCGAAGCTCTGAATAGTCTAACCTTATAAATAGTTACCCGTAACCAAGAAAAGAAGAGACAACAAAAACTAAATAACCAATTCTCGTCTCCTTTCCTAGATGGCGTTATTCTGACACTACTCTCCGATTGGCTTTTGCGCATGCTTCGTCTGAGGGCGCGAACGAATGCCTTTCTCAGCCTCCTGGGTATTCGCCATACGTGGCGTGGTGGAGCATGGGCGCAGAAGAGCGGCAGGCGCGCTAAAGACGCTTGCGTTCGGCTTCCTTGGCTCGCGTCTCGTCGGTGTTACCCACGCGCCTTCTTCATTATCGAACGCGATTGGACGCATGAACGCATGCACGGACAGGCGTATGGACAGAAGGATGATTCGCCCCACTCATCATCATTCACACCATGGATATGCTGTGACTGTGTTTTCATAGAATTGCACCAAAGTTTACATTCTGCGCTTAAGGAGTCGTAATTTTGCTTTATTGCAAGAAAGTTAGGTTACTGTCTGCGGTGATTAATGTATAACCTTACCATGTTGATTTGGTGGCACAGTAGCTCCTCAATATGTGAATTGGTTTAATCGCACTAACCAAGTAAATGTTTCCCCTTTTTTGCTCTCTCCGAAAGATAATCCTCATGATTCGTTCATAATAACCATAAATCTTCTTTTAGGCCTAATGTTTTATGAATACCTCTCCCCAATGATCTGCGATTAGCTCGGCCTCAGGCGAGCAGATTCTATTGTAGTCCATTTCGTTGTCTTCTAATTTGTTAAATTTATTATCTTACCGAACAACCTCCCTAGGCGACGTTTTCCGTCGCTTTATATTTATTACGTCGCTCCAATCAACAATTTCTAACACATATTGTGATCTGCCCAAAGCAATTCTTTCCGCGTATATTTGTGGGCTAATGCAAAATGTCATGCTGTAATTTTGAGGAGTGGTTAATTTGAATGGTTCCCAATCAGTGCTGTGGAATGGGCGCTTCCATTCCATTCAAATTTCATTTCAGGCAATTAGGATGGTTCACAAATCAATTGTTGTAAATCCTCGAAACAAAAAAAAAAGACCCATGCCCACTCTGCGAATATCGGGGCAGTTCAATCCCATTGCTGCGATTCCCCAATTAAGAAAATGCTTTTCGATAGTATTATTTAGTTAAGAATAAATGCGCCCATGAAGATAGTGCCTTGAGATGCTATAGAAGTGCAAAAGTACGTAAAACATGTTACCAAGGTTGAGGGTTAGTACCTTGGAGGCATATCTAGTAAAACCACGCTACTAATCCCCATCGGAGCAGTTTTTCTGCTCAACATAGTACTCACATGGTCGGCATTGGATGACGATATTTTAATATTTCAGGTGTAAATGTGTTAATGCTAATAAAAATTGTCGTAGTGTATTTTTATGTTGACAAATGTAGTGTTCAAGAAGATTAGGCGGTTTCGCCATGCCTCTGAAGTGGTCGGGAGTATGAACAATCCTAAAATTCAGAAAAAGGGGCCCCGCAACACATTTTGAGCCGGTAGGAACACTGCCCATTGGTAGTAGAGCCTCCGGAGAACACGCGAGTTAGATATTATAAGGCGGCACGGGGCCTAGAAATCGCAAATAAATATTAAAGTCAGCTAAAATTGCTTTTTATTGCCTCGACAAATCACGGAAGATGCTCAGACATCACACGTAGAATGCCCATCTATCAGCTATTGCCAGATTCGAGCATGGCGCGCTCGGTTGTCACAGAGATCGCAACGGGAGGCCGTCCCTTGTACACGCGCGCGCCTGCGACCCTACTGAATCAAAGCCACGTATTCTAAGAAAAATAAGTGCTCAAGTTCACGAGGGGCACGGGAGGTTTTTTGTTTGCCCCTCCCATTCTTCTCTGCTTGGCGTGCAGTGCTTCCGTCGAAATGAGGGCAGAGAGAATGCGATTGCAGTATGTTACAAATCTCTTTAAATCAGATCGTACTGAGCGGATTCTTGAAATTTTCGCGTTGTTTAATTTGCGAGGCAATCAGTTTTTCCATTAAAATATTTCCATGGTCACTCAAAAAGTGTGTAGGAGTCTCTTTACTGGGGGACGAAATGCTCTAGATCTGCTGGTATTAGATGGAACAGTGCACCAGCGTTCGGGCACCTTTTTGGCGAGCGCTGGTGCTCAGATTCCCTCTAGTGTACTGTTCCATATAGAACACAGTGCCACACTATTCGTTGGAACTCATGCCTGGCAAGCGCGCCTCGCAAGCATAGATGGGGTGAGGAGAACTTTACGTCTTCGCCTGTGCGCAAGTATGCACTGTCATCCTTGTCGCTAATGTTATTTACGTGTGTCAGGTACTAAACTCCTCGTGAGATAAAGATCAGGCCGTGCATATAGTATTCGCTCCCCTTATAGGAGTATCAATTAGAACCAATGAGCAGTAATAATTTGTATCGCCCTTCAGTATCCACTGGGATTATGCATATATTTGTACTATTTTATGCCGTGGATTATTTTACAAATTGGAAGATTATTCACTACTGCGCCACGCCTACCCCTGGCTTTGCATAACTAAAGGCTCACCTGGTAGACCTTGAGAATGCGTTGTGGCCTGCGACTTCGGTAGAGCATGTACTCAGACTTACTTGACTAACTTGAGCATGATGTCATAGTAGTAGCCATTGAGGGTGTAGCATAATATATATGTATATGTTCCTGGCGAATATTCTCTTTGCCTGGCGACGCGAAAATGGATATGTTACGGGTCGTATCAACCAACTGAAGTTTCAAAAAAGTTAAAGACAATCATGAAATGATCCTACCCCGGAACACTGAGCGTGCGGGATAACCAGCTCTAAGCAGGAGATTCAGGAACATGGTATCTCCAGGGCTTCAACTCCCGAACGTCTGATCTTCCAAACACGTTCGGCTATTGGTCATTACAACTTTGGTCACTTGTTGGGCTTCATAAAAGAGAGCTGAAACGTACTTTTCATTTTAAATGCTGCCATAAAGTTAGCAAGCAACACCAGGTGCAAAAGGAAGCTTTGATTTGCTTCTATTCATTGAAATTGGGTAACAAAATGTTACGAGCGAAACGGCGGCTTCGCCTTTCCGTTTTAAAACCTTAATTTTGACTGAAAAGCTCTTTCAATGGCTAGTTCGAAGAGGCGGAATTGTTGTAGGCCCTTTTGCTCAGGTTTAGGTGCACCTTAAAAAACCACAGGTGGTTGAAATTTCTGGAGCCCTCCACTACGGCGTCTCTCATTATCAAAAGGTGGGTTTCGTACGTTAAACTCCATCTATAGACCTATCAACATTGATAAGTGTTTTTCGAATATGCGTCTGAGTCGCCGACAGTGACAGATGCTAGCACAAAAAAACTGAAGGGTGGAAAGACAGGAGTCAAGTGGACATTAAAGCTGGGCGTGGCTGAGAGAAAAAAATCACAAGGTGCAAAGGGCGGTGATCTGTCGCCCTGGTTCCACTCGACCGCATTTACGCGAAGATTAACGACAAACTTCAGAGGATCGCAGTTGATATCAGCACCGATTTGTAGTAGATGCGTTGCTTATAAACGTAC
Source organism: Rhipicephalus microplus (assembly GCF_013339725.1). NCBI lineage: Eukaryota > Metazoa > Arthropoda > Arachnida > Ixodida > Ixodidae > Rhipicephalus > Rhipicephalus microplus. The sequence goes on along the minus strand of NC_051166.1, from coordinate 167,753,660 downwards.
TGTGATTGTATTAAGCCAAGCCATTTTAATAATGCTGCTTTAATGTTCAATTCAAGGCTCTGAATTGCCATATATTGTTTGAAGTTTAAAAGACAGCAAGTATGTGAAAATGTGCTTTATTTTCAGAAATAGATGTAATTCCCTTCCCATTCTATTCTAGGAAGTGTGCCACATTTAGTTCTCATTCTATTTCATCAAGAGTTGTCTCCTTTAGATTCCCATTCATTCCGGGGTCGCAAAATTGTGGATTGATTCCGGAGTCATTCCAATTCTGGAGTGGGAACTCTCCAAGACTTGTCCCGATAATCAATGTATGTTCGAACAATGCTCGAACGTAGAAAATGTATGTTGACAAACAAAAAGTAGATGTACGTGACTTCACTGAGTGTCCTATGAAAACCAGTGTGCGCAAGGATCTAAAAACAACATTATCTATGAGCTTACTTCCAGAAAGATTATTGGCGATCCACAGGCCTTTTCTATTCTGTCCCTTCTCACTGTAATGTCCTATTCACACCATATGCTAAGGGAAGAAGTATTTATTAATAAATGAAATATAACCAATTTTGTCAAATTATTGAAATTGGCGATTTTTCGCACCATGCAATGATCCTTGCTTGGACATTAATTAGGTGCACCGGAGCATCACGTGAGTAGACATTTTCATAGAAACTGCCTTCAATTCGTCTGCATTATGTTTAACGCAATATGAGAGTTCTGCCACAATGCCGTTATAAATAATAAGGTATGCAAAAATAACCAAGGAGAAATTGTTCAATGAGTATGATTTAAAAAAATTAAGAACAAATGCAGTGGTGTGTTCAAGAATTTCTTGCTGATCAGAAGAAAAACGAACACTGAATTCTGGAAAAAAATTTGGTCTCACCGATATTCGAACACGGATCGCTGGATTCAAAGTCCAGAGTGGTAACCATTACACCATGAGACCCCACTCCTCCGACGCCGGGAATCGAACCCGGGCCTCCTGGGTGAAAGTCAGGTATCCTAGCCACTAGACCACGCCGGTGACGGTAGGGTGGGACACGGAAGGGATAAAAGAGACGTCCTTGCACACGTGGAACACTATGTATCCTTTCATATAAAGGTAATAAGCAAATAAATACCGAGAAAAACCTATGTTGTTGCCAATGGAATATGCATTTTGCCAAAACAAACCCGCGAAGTGGCCTTCAAAGAAGGCGAAGACGACAAGATACGCTGGGATGCATATATTATTATTAATAAATCTTTTCGAAGGAGTACACATTCTTTCTTCTTTCTTTATGTGACACCGTATTGTTAAAAAAGGAAACAAGAAATAAGCAAGGAAATATAATATCTCCTGGAGGGGCACATGTTTTTTAACAGGGTGGTGGCATTCAAAGAGAATGAAGACGACCTACTTCACTTGAATGGACTCCTTATTGTAAGTTGTCCTAACAAGAACAAGAAAAACAACAACAACAATAGTAATATTAATAATATTAATGTTTAATACTATAATATTATTGCTACATGGATGTTGACATTTTGTGGGACGATGCATGTGTGTGCCTGATGAAGAAGACGAAGAGTGGCGTTTGCTGAGTGTCTGGTCTCCGGCATAGTGCTACCACATTATTTTTTAGCCCCATGACAGATGCTAGGAATACAAGTAAATATACCAGTAATTTTATCACTTGGCGGAACTTCATTTGGTTACTGCGACAGGGATGTATGCTCCACTGTGTTTGATTACATCAACGCAACTAAAATATTACCATGCTAGTGAACCCCTACCTTTTCAGATCTTTAGTTTATAATTCGTAGTTATGTCTTTCAAAAACAAAAGATGGTTTGACCGCTTGCTCAGCAAACATTTTTGTTTTTTGGTATTATTATTATAAGCTACTTTTTCAGATTGGCTTCATTTTCATTTTAGTTTCATTTAAGTATCCGGCCGCCCGGTTCTTGGCCCATCCCCCTTTGTGGGTAAGCGCCATCCATCAGAGGTCATCAGCATCAGCATCAGCATCATAGCTCTCGACTCTACAACCGGGTAGCGGGGCAGGCAGTCTGCGTCCTGATGTAGGCGTCCGGACTTGTACGTCACCGAGTAGGTATACTCTTGCAGTCGCAGAGCCGATCGCCCGAGCCGGCCAGCAGGATCCTTCAGTGACGAAAGCCAACATAGCGCGTGGTGGTTCGTTATTACAGAGAAATTCATGCCATATATTAATGGGTGGCACTTCGTGACTGCCCAAAAAAGAGCAAATCATTCACGCTCTGTTATTGAATACTTGCGCTCGGCAGCTATGTGAAGGCGACTAGCGTAGGTGATAAATCGGTCGTGTCCGCGCTGGCGTTGGGCTAGGACGGCTCTGATCCCGTGACTATTCGCATCGGTCCGGACTTCTGTCGGTGCGGACGGGTCAATGTGGGCCAATATAGGTAGAGTCGTGAGAAGGGTGATGAGGTGAGAAAAAGTGGCAGCTTAGGCGGAACCCCACGTCAAAGTCACGCCTTTCTTCAGAAGGTCGGTGTGGTTACTCCTGTGACATACGAAATTACCCCTGCTTCCCCATCGCCTTCAACTTCCCCAAAGACCACCGATATCGTACATGTGGCACGCTTGAAGCCTTACCACTCTCCCGTTGACGTTGACATCTAGATGTGCCGAGACGGCGCTTCCGCCGCAGGGGATTATGCTACATGCATGTTGACATTTTAAACGCTGCGATAAATGTCGCAAGCAATACCAGGTGCAAAATGTAGCTTTATTTTGGTTCTGTTCATTGAAATTTTGTAACGAAGTGTTACGAGCAAAATGGCGGATTCGCCTTTCAGTTTTAAAACCTCAATTATGACTGGAAAGCTATTTGAATGGTGGGTAAAAAGTGAGATGAGATAGTTGTCATCTAGGATTTGTTGCGCTTAACAAACATGAGCTTCTTATGCGTTAACCGCACGACACAGGAGCCTGTGTGGTACAGGACATTATGCATAGTGCTTCCTTGGCCGACGACAGACGCGTCAGCGGCGGCCGCACCACCCGGGCCTCCCACTCACTCTGAACAGGGGAAACGTGGGTTTGATTCCGCATAAATCGCCGCGTTAGGTCTTGGGCGACACCGTATGTGGCAGTGGCTACGCGCTTTCCAGCTTCACGTGGGTCCGATAGCAGTTATCGTCTACGAACCTACAAACCTTCTCTGACACAGTTGCGGGTGAAGGTGAGCATGTGTATAAAGTCGGGACAGTATTGCAACAATTTGGTGGAGTATGAGGAGAGACGACGCGGAAGCTGGTATACGAAAGCTTGCAGTGAACAAAAGCATCGCGCCAGGATAAGTCAGCTTCACAATTTTGAGAAAGGCCCTGCCGCTGTGGTCTAGTAGATAAGGTACACGGCTGCTGACCCGCAGGTCACGGGATCGATTGCCGGTGGCCGCAGCTGCATTTCTGATGGAGGCGGAATTGTTGTAGGTGCGTTTGCTCAGATTTGGGTGCACGTTAAAGAATTCCAGGCAGTCGAAATTTCCGGAACCCTCCACTACGGCAAATCTCATTATCATATGGTGGTTTTAGGAAGTTAAACTCCATATATGGATCGATCTACCTTGAGAAACGTTTTTCGAATACAAATTGGAGTCGCCTTCGGTGACAGATGCTAGCACTAAGAAGTGAAGGGTGGAAAGACAGGAGTGCGGTGGACAATGTAGCTGGGGTGTGGCTCAGTTAAAAAAAATCACAAAGCAGAAAGGGGGTGATGCTGTCGCCATGGTTCCGCTTGACCACCCTTACGCGAGGAATAGCGACAAACTTCAGAGGAGTACAGTTGATATCAGCACCGATTTGTAGTAGGTTCGTTGCTTATATACGTGCCGTGCTTGTAATCAGCCAAGCCATTTGAAAGTGTTGATCTTCTCATCAAGTCTCTGAATCGCTATACAATGTTGGAAGTTTAAAAGGCAGCACGTAGGCGTAAATGTGGTATATTTTCCGAAAAAGATGTAATTCTATTCCAATTCCATTCTGTGAAGTATGCTTCACTTCATTTCCAATCTAATCCTTCAAGAGCTGTCTCCATTCTATTCCCATTCATTCCGGGCTCACGAAAATGTGTACAATATTGCGGAGTCACTAAGATTCTTGAGTGGGAACTCTGGAACTCTGGTCCCCATAATCACTGTATATTCCAACAATGGTCGAACGTAGTAATTTTATGTTGACAAACAAACAGTAGATGTACATGACTTCACTGAGTGTCCCAAGAAAAACAGTGTGCGCAAGGAATTAAAAAACAATATTATCTCTGTGCCTATTTCCTGAAAAATATATTGGCGATCCACAGGCCTGTTGTATTCTGTCACTTCTCACAGTAATATCCTATTCACACCATATGCTAAGGTAAGAAGTATTTTTTTATAAGTGAAATATACCAATTTTGTCAAAATATAGAAATTGGCGATTTTTTGTACCATGAAATGATCTGGACAATATTTAGGTGCACCAGAGCATCACGTGAGTAAACATTTTCATGGAAACTACCTTCAATTAGTCTGCATAATGTTTAACGCAATGTGACAGTTCTGCCACAATGCCGTTAATAAATAATAAAATATGCAAAAATAACCATTGATACTTTGTTTAATGAGTATGACTAAAAAAATAAAGAATACATGCAGGGATGTGCCTACGACTTTTTGGACGATTTGAAAAAAAAAACGAACACTGAAGGTAAAAAAAAGTGGGTCTCACCGAGATTTGAACTCGGATCGCTGGATTCAAAGTCCAGAGTGCTAACCGTTACACCATGAGACCACAGTCGTCCGACGCCGGGAATCGAACCCGGGCCTCCTGGGTGAAAGCCAGGTATCCTAGCTTGTAGACCACGCCGGAGATGGGAGGGTGCGACACTTAAGGGATAAAACAGACGCCTTTACACACGTGGAAGGCAATGTATCTTTTCATATAAAAGTAGTAAGCAAATAAACACCGAGAAAAACTTACATTGTGGCCAATGGAATATGCTTTTTGTCAAAACAAACCCACGAAGTGGCCTTCAATGAAGGCGAAGACGACAGACTTCACTGCGATGCATATATTGTTATTATTATTAATTGTTTTCGAAGGAGTACACGTCTAATCTTCTTTCTTTATGTGACACCGTATTGTTAAAAAAGGAAACAAGAAATAAGAAAGGAAAAATTATTATCTCGGGCAGTGGCACATGTAACAGGGTGGTGGCATTCAAAGAGGATGAAGACGACCTACTTCAGTTGAATTGACTCCTTATTATCAGCTGTCCTAACAAGAACATCATCATCAACAATAACAATAATAATACAATAGTTCGTTATTATTATTAATGCTACATGGATGTTGACATTTTGTGGGACGATGCATGTGTGTGCCTGATGAAGAAGACGAAGAGTGGCGTCCACAGGGTGTCTCCGCTCGAACAGCGACTGACGTTTGCCTGCTCTGAGGGTTTGGCCAAGAACTCAATAGTTGTGATTGAATTTGTTTATTCTTTTTTTCGTAAGCGTTTATATAGTGTCCTTATTGATTAGCGAGTGTATTTTCAGATAGTACGACCAGGCAGATGCCGTTTTCCTAACCTGGACCAGGGGCTTTCCTCTGGTCTGCTTCTCTTCCTTCGCAGGAATTGCCAGTGGACTTGTTTTTACGCAATGGCATCTCATCCGTTCCTGTGGCATTGGTCCCAAGCAACGATGGTATCATACGGATGAAGAATGCAAAAATGATTCAGACGGAGTTGAGAGCCGTTACAACTCACTACCAAAGCATCACAGAGGTCAGGCAGTTCGGCAAGGGTGGCATTCTTTGCTTCTCGTCTGACCAGCTCTGTGTTCGAGACCTACTAAAATGCTCGGTATTCGCTACCAACCCGGTGAGCGCATTCATTCCACCTCACCTAGCTTGCGTCAAAGGCCTCGTTCGGGGTGTCGATGTCAACTTGACCCCAACTGAGATATTAGATATGATTTCAGAAGCAGGTGTGATAGCTATCTATAGATGTAGTCGAGTTGTGGACAAGAACAAGGTCCCAACGGAGTCTGTGATTGCTACATTTGCCGGGTTGAATCGCCCAACCGAAATCAAAGCGTGGCCTTTAATATACAGAGGGGAGCCAGTATCACCTATCACCTATCACTATCACCTAGTATGTTTGCACAATGTCGCAGACAGATTGGCACAGTGAAGTAAGGACTTATGGCTGTTCGTACTTCCCGTCGACCGACACGTCAAGCTTCGGAATGCATCGCTTCCTCTTCCGGAGTGCGCACTTTTTTAGGGCGCCACATGACCCCCTGGACACGATCGGGTGCAGCCAGGTGGAGCGAGGGTTGCGCGCGAGGTCTCCTTTGGCGTGCGCTTCTTACTTGCTTCCTTCTTCTTTCGATCATTTTCTATCTCTTTCGTTGATATCCTCTCTGCCATTTTTTCGTTCTGTATTTTGCCATTTTTTTGTGCTGCGCGTTATTCTCTGCTCTTTTCGATTCCATCCAACACAAGCTCACTACCCTTCGGTATCCTGTGTTTACACTACACTATAAAAGGCTATGCAATGCAATGCTAGAGTTCTTGCGTAGCCGAGTGACTATACATTGCTTCAACTCATTTTTTTATATTTTTCTTTTGGTCCTTGTTTGAGTTTCTTTCCCTGTCTCACTCATAAGGGTCTTCACAGATGATGCTGTAGCGCAAAGCACTGGGGTTTGCCCAAGTCGTCTGGCACACAGCCGTTTTTAATGATTATGATAGAGACAGTGTGACGCGTTAAGGCCAACATGCATAAACAGATTTGCTATTAGAACAGTAGAAAATAAGAACTGCATCCAATTGAAGTTCGTCGTCTTCGTCCTTTTCCAAAGGCATCTCGCTGTTGGTTGAGAATGCATGTTACGTACTAGGTTATGGAAACATTTTCTAGCTAATTCCTTGTTTCATATTTCTGAATCAGTGAAAGTGACACATGAACAAACAAGACTGGATATGTATGCCTGCCACATCAATAATTAAGATGAATGCATCCTAACGATGTCGGTGGTCTTCCCCGTGTTTGAAAGTCCGTTTCTTATTGTGTTTAGAGCACTTATTCCATTGTACATAATTGCCTATTCCTCGCTATTTATTTCTCTGTTCTAATTACGTGACACGGCGAGATGCAGTGTCCGACATGCATAACACATAACATTTAGTTCGTACGTGAAAGAGTCTCTCATATCTGGCATGGTCTATTGGCTAGGATTTCTGCCTTTCACCCAGAAGGCCTGGTTCCATTCGCGGAGTTGATATTGTGTGCTATCATGGCGTTATGACCAGCGATCTGGACTCTGATTCCAGTGATCTGATGTTGAATTCCAATGGCGGAGTCGGAGCAAGTTTTTCTGCTCCTTTTAGAGCCAGTGTGTTCCAATGACAGAGTGAGAGCGAAAGTCAACAGTTCCAATAAGAGAGCTGGAGGGGATTCAGAGCGGGAGTCCCTCCGTGGAGCAGGAAGAACTGCTCCGCCGAAATCGGTGGAGTGGACCGGAACTCAGCGTGACGCATTTCCTTTAACACGTTTGCCTCCTTGGGGGCGCGGCTGGCACGGCGCGAGTTGTGTTTATAATGGCGGACGGCATGGACGGCTCGGCTACCTCGGCAAAGCGTGCGGCAATGCTTCTGCTACTCGATAGCGATAGCAGACATCGTGGACAATAGCTGTTGCACGCTTGGCGTGATATCCATTCCACACACGTGAATAGCGCTGAACAAGCAAACGAACTATGCGGCGATGCTGGTAAACCACGTGGGAAACAGACAGCGGAAAAGACCACGTGCAAGGTATCCTGGGTAACGCGGCAGCTTCCGCCTTGTTCTGGTAGGGCGGGTTGTGTTCCGATGGCGGATTTGGAGGATTTGCTCTACGCCAGAGTCGAGTGCTCGCTCGCGAAGTCAGTCGACTGCACCGACTCCGCCATTGGAATTCAACATGAGTTAAAGATATCAATGAGACCTCTTTGTTTCTATAATTTTGGCAATGTGCTATGATCCAAGTTCGACTCTTTGTTTTTCTGCCAATGAACAAGAAATTCATGAACTCGTCCCTTGCTTTTGTTTTTATTTCATCAGAGAATGGTCAATGAATGTATTATACCTTACAAATAAATAGTTATTCCATGCTTCATTATTTGATAAATAAATTGCTGCAGAACTTTCAGTTCTTGTGAAATTTTACACAGATGATTGTATTCTATATGAAAGGTTATGCTTAACTGAGGGCCCAGTGCGGGGAAATAATAACCTTGCAAAGGTCATATCATGATGCCAAAAATTTCAAATGCCAATATTTATTGATAAAACTATGTACGTTTATTACCAACAAAATTACCGCTTCATTTGCATATGGTACGGATGATATATCAATATTAGAGGCGACAGAGCACAAATACGCAGGACTGTGTATCTTTTTAATATTTTTTAGAAGAGGCTCAGACTCCGGGGACGAGGAGCACCAGTGTAGTATATACTGTCGTTAAAATGAGGGAGCCCGTAAGCATACCGGAATCCTAACAGTGATGCGTCCGTCATAATAGCGATGCCATTATGAGAACGGGCTCGGTCCCCGTAAAGCACTCACTGTATGGTGAAGGGGCCTATCACCGAAGTGTATTGGTAAAAATGAGGTGGAGGCCTTTACCCAAACTCGTAGTTGTTTATGGTTGCATATATAGTCTAATGCCACAGAGATGTAGAAGCGGTACAACTTCAGGTGATCCACTTTTTTATTTCAGAAGCGAAGCTCCTTAAGCTCGCACTGTGTCCTTTGATGCCGTCGTTGTCGTAGCTCCCCGTCGGTCCAATTACAGAGGGGTTCCATAAACCACACATAAACCGTTGATTGGGCACATGTAGTTTTAAAAAGAGTCCCTAGTCTGTTCGTCCGTCGATCCGAGCATCCGTTCCTCCTTCTGGCTGCCTGTGTATCCATCTCTGTCCACCCAATCATGCATCTGTCTTTTCGTCCATCACTTATTTCTTTCCAATGTGTGTTCCGAGAGTGCCTGTGCCAATTGAAAACGGGCTGGTTAGAAAGGTAGGCGATGCGCTCTTCTTCCTTCTGCAGAATAGAACGCGTTATGGGCACACCGACCCTATGCAAGCAAAGTGCGAGCGCTGTAGATTTCGTAGCACGGCGGTGCCCGTCGTCCACCTGGAACCTCCGTCATAATTTGATAAAGTTTTCGTAAGCACTTCGTAATCATTCAGGCAGCTTCACATCATCCACAATCACTTCATGGATGAGCTGCCAATTTTAGGGGTGAAGCTCCGAATATTCTAACCTTGTCAATAGTGACCCGTAACCAAGAAAAGAAGAGACAACAAAAAAAGGATAACCAATTCTCGTCTCCTTTCCTAGATGGCGTTACTCGGGCGCTACTCTCCAATTGGCTGCTGCGCGTGCTTCGTCTGAGGGCACGAACGAGTGCCTTTCTCAGATTCCTGGGTATTCGCCATACGTTGCGTGGTGGAGCATGGACGTAGCAGAGCGTCATGCGCGCTAAAGACGCTTGCGTTCGGCTTCCTGGGCTCACGTCTCGTCGGTGTTACCCACGCGCCTTCTTCATTATCGAACGCGATCGGACGCATGAATGCATGCACGCACGGGCGTATGGACAGAAGGACAATTCGCCACACTCATCATCATTCACTCCATGGATATGCTGTGAGTGTTTTTTCATACAATTGCACCAAAGTTTACATTCTGCTCTGAAGGAGTCGTAATTTTGTTTTATTGCAAGAAAATAGGGTTGCTGTCTGCGGTGATTGATGTATAACATTAGCATGGTGATTTCGTGGCGCAGTGGCTCCTCAATATGTGAATTGGTTTAATCGCACTAACCAAGTAAATGTTTCCTCTTTTTTGCTCTGTACGAAAGATAATCCTCATGATTTGTTCGTAATAACCATAAATCTTCTTTTAGGCCGAATGTTTTATGAATCCATTATTGTAATCCCTTGGAATGAAAATAATGGCCCATTCCAACTTTGCGAATGGAAGTGCAATTCAATCACATTTCGCCGATTCCCCAATTAAAAAATACTGCTCGATAGTTTTTTCAGTTAAGAATAAATGCTCCCTTAATAATAGTGCCATAGGATACATTAGAACTGCAAAAGTTGTGAAACATGTTACCAAGGTAGAGGGCTAAAAGCTTGGTGGCATATCTTGTAAAACCACCTTTCTAATCCCCATCGGAGCAGATAGTACTCTCATGGTCGGCATTCTTTAAGGGATGGTGATATTTTAATATTTTACGTGTAAATGTGTTAATGGTTTGCCGGTCAGTTTTGCCATGCCCCTGGAGTGGTACAACGATGGAACTCTACAGAGCCCCGTTTCTCTGTTTCCGGAGATATAGCTTGCCCGTGCTTAGAAATACCTGCAAGACCAATGTTCATGTTCTATATGCAGTACAAGCCCAAGCACTGAGAGTGTGCCTCTGTCTGCCTAGATGTACGTCAACAGAGGCAACAATTTCAAATGCTGGTGACTATCCGATACAAGCTTAGATATTTGTACAAGTCCTGATAATGCACATCAGACACTTCGCACGTGCTCCCTGTAATCACCTTGCACTGTTGCCTTCAGAGAGGCGCCAAGCATCGTTCGCTAAATTGATTGTGAAATAAAACGAGAAACTTTCCTAGGGCTTCACTCTTGCATATATACCATCGATCCACCCTTGGTGTCTTATTCGACCCACAGTGCATCTTAGTGTACCAGGGATCCGGAGGAAATCAGAGCTTTCGTCGCCCGTGCTGAAACAATTGTCTTCTTGTTTTGCACGAGAAATATTCAGACAGTGTATATATATATATATATATATATATATATATATATTAATGAGATATAACAGACAGTAATGCCCAGGAATCTACAGGGGAAGTTATTAGAACCAATGGAATGTACCACCTGTCCTCTTCAATGGCTCTCCGCATGCCTACTGGGCTCGACCGAAGAGAAGCCACCCTTCTTCATCGCTTATGGCTAGGAGTGGCATTCACAAAATCTTATTCCTTTGTCATAGGAATGGCCAACAACGCTCTCTGCGATGCCTGTCATTGCGAAGAGACGCTACGCCGCACCCCGTGTGACTGTCCGTTGTATGACATCCAGAGACAGTCACTGGCGTCCACTTTTGCGCGCATCGACAACAGCCAAATGTCTGTGGACACTATTCTGTCAAGTGCCCTAGAGAAGACATTGCAACAGAAGGCGACAAAAGCTCTGTTGAAATTCCTCATGACGCGGACTTCAGCAAGCGGCTGTAACAGCATCGTCAAACACCGCGAAAGACAAGACTGGACTATGACTGATTGGGCGCGGGTGTGCTGCCGAATGTGCTGTGTTTATGTCTCTTCCCTCTCTGCTCTCTACCTTTATTCTCCCCTCCCCCTCCCATGCGCAGGGTAGCAAACTGGCTGCCTATATGCTGGTTAACCTCCCTGCCGTTCTTTTCCACCTTCCTTCCTTCGTTCCTTCCTTCGTTCCTTCCTTCCTTCCTTCCTTCCTTCCTTCCTTCCTTCCTTCCTTCCTTCCTTCCTTCCTTCCTTCCTTCCTTCCTTCCTTCCTTCCTTCCTTCCTTCCTTCCTTCCTTCCTTCCTTCCCCTGGAGCGGTTGGGAATATTGACAAACCTAAAATTTAGTTAAAGGGGCCCTGCAACAATTTTTGAGCATGGTAAGAACACTCAACCGATTGGTTGTAGTGGCTCCCGAGAACACACGACTTGAATATTATAGCGCACCACGGGGCCTGGAATTCACAATAAATTATTAAAGGCGGTTATAAATTGCCTTTTTCCCTCGAAAAATGACGGAAAATGCTCAAAAAACGTCATGTAGAAGGCCCATCTATCAACTATTATCTGATTCGAACATGGCGCGCTTGGTTGTTACAGAGATCAACTCGGGAGGCCGTCACTTGTCCACACGCACGCGCGATCGCTCTGACAAAGCCGCGTATTCAAAGAAAAAAAAGAAAGAAAGTGCTCAGGGTCACGAGGCACGCGTGAGGTTTTTGTTTTCCCCTCCCATTCTTCCCTGCTTAACCTTCACTGCTTTCGTTTGGACGACAGAAGAAAGAATGCGATTGCAGTGTGTTACAAATCTTTTAAATCCGCTCGTATTGGACAGATTCTTGACATTTTTCTGCCGTTGAAGTTGTGAGGCTGTCACAGGTCCCGTTAATTAGACAAACGATCGCTTTGCTCATTCCAAGGGCTGAAGTATCGGCCCCCCAAACCGCACCACGAAAGCGCGGACAACTTAGAAGTGGTCCTATTTGGCGCGCGAGAACGCCAGTTGGCCCAAAGAACGAGCCAGAGCCGAGCGTTGATAACCAAAACAAAATTATATTCTCAAATATGTCAGAACAAACGATACACAAATATTTACACTCGACAATACTTGAATACGATCTGTCACCAATCAAACAACGTACTACAGAGTACAATCAGCTACACTCGAAAAAAACGGATGCAAACAACAATGCCCGCTACAATGCAATCACATGCATCGAACAACCAAGGCACTTGAAGACTAAAGAGTTCGTAAACTTATTCAGTCCAAAGTTCTTGGAAAAAGGTCTGAATTATACTCTTCCGAGAATCACTCACTCAAAGTCCAGTGCTATTGTCGATCTGCTGCCCCCGAAGTTCCTGTTCCAGGAAACCTCGCGTGTTATTGGCCGCTGTCCAAGCACCAACCTTCTTCGCTTGTAACATGTCGGCTTCCCACGCGTCACTGCTGTGATGCGTCTTCGCTCGCTGGCGCTAGACACACTCTTCTGCTTGTAACAAAAGGTGTCACCCCTCAGGTGGAACTCTCTTCAACACCTGCTTTGTTACTGAGGACTGAATCCTTAGCCGACACGGTAGAATGACCTTACGCACACTTGCACAAAGCTTGTTTCATCTCCTGCCTACGCACACTGGCGTAAACCGTCTTCGTCCACTGCTTTGCCACTGAGGACAAAACCTTCGTCGACACGGCGGAAGCAACCTACGCACACTGGCGCAAACGTTCTTCATCTCCTGGTCTCCTTTCTCCCGCTGCTTGTTTAAATACCTTTCGTGCTTGATTCCAGATAATTCCAATCGTTTTGTCGGCGCGATGCACCGCCAAGGTGGGGGAACGAGCGAGACGTTTCGAGAGCCGTCCAAGACACGTGACGCAACTATACATCACCACGTCTTTTTTTCCAGGTCTTTCCAGGGCTTGCTCGGCGGCTGATGTGAGAAGGAGAAGGTTGGTCGGCGAAACTACGCTTCCGAGGGGGAGGTAGTGTGTGCCCGGGGATTCTTTGGATGCTTGTTTTTTTTTCATCTCTTGCGCCGATACGAGGCACCCCTCTGGCGCCCGGCACTGTCAATGTCGTCAAAACTCGGCGGCGCGGCCCCTTCTGAGCACTCGTTTGTGACATAGGCAATAAGTTTCTTTAGTAAAATATTTCCATGGTTACTCAAAAAGTGTGTAAAGGTCCCTTTTATTGGGGATTAAATGCTCTAGATCATCTGGTATTAGATGGAACAGTGTAGCAGCGCTCGGGCACCTTTTAGCCGAGCACTGATGCTCTGGTTCCCTCTAGTGCACTGTTCCATATGGCACCAGCGCCTCACTGCTCTTTAGAACTCATGCTTGGCAAGCGCGCCTCGCAAGCATAGATGGGGTAAGGAGAATTTTAAGGCTTCGCCTGTGGGCAGGTATGCACTGTCATCCTTGTCACTAGGGTTATTTACGTCTGTCAGGTACTAAACTCCTCGTGAAATAAAGATCAGGTCGTGCTTATAGTATTCTCCCCCCTCATGATGAGGTATCAGTGAGAACCAACGTGCAATAATAATTTGTTTCGACCTTCAGTATCCATTGGGATAATGCATGTCTTTGTACAAACTTTTGCCGTAGTTTATTTTACAAATTGGAAGATTGTTCACTAGTGTGCAACGCCTACTCCTGGCTTTGCATAACAATAGGCTCACCTGGTGGACCTTGAGAATGCGTTGTGGCCTGCGACTTCGATAGAGCATGTACTCAGGCTTACATGACTTACTTGAGCATGATGTCACAGTAGTAGCCATTGAGGGTGTACCATAATACATACGTATATGTTCGTGGTGAAAATCCTCTTTGCTTGGCGACGCGAAAATAGATATGTAGCGAGTCGTATCAACCGACCGAAGTTTCAAAAAAGTTAACGATAAAAATGAAATGATCCTACCTCTGAGAACTGAGCGCGCGGGATAACCAGCTTAAAGCAGGAGATTCAGGAACGTCTGATCTCCTGAGCTTCATCTCCCGAACGTCTTATCTTCCAAACACGTTTGGAAATCGGTCATTACCACTTCGGTCACTCGTTGGGCTACATAAAAGAGAGTTTAAACGTCCTTCTGTATTTAAATGCCGCGATACAGGTCACAAGCAACACCAGGCGCAAAAAGAAGCTTAACTTTAGTTCTATTCATTAAAATTTTGTAACAAAATGTTACAAGCTAAATAGTGGCTTCGCCTTCCAGTTTTAAAACCTGAATTACGACTGGAAAGATCTTTGAAGGGCTAGGTAAAAGAGGGAGATAAGACAATTGCCGTCTACGATGTGTTGCGCTTAAGAAATATGAACTGCTTAAGCGTGAACCACTCGACGCTAGAGCCTGTGTAGTAAAGGGCATTACGCAAAGTGTTTCTCTAGCCAACAACAGGCGCGTTAGCGGTGGCCACACCACCCGGGCTTCCCACTCTCTTGGAACAGAGTAAACGGGGGTTTGATTCCGCATGAATCTGTGCGTTGGATCTTGGGCGACACCGTATATTGGCAGTGGCTACGCGCTTTCCAGCTTTAGGTGGGTCCGAAACCAGTTGTCGTGTATGACTGTGTGCTGCTCTGGCGTACAAACCTTCGCTCATACAGTTTTTGGTGAAGGCGCCCATGTGTATAAAGGGGGGAAAATGCGGGAGAGCATGAGGTGAGACGACGCGCAAGCTGGTATACGAAAGCTAGCAGTGAACAAAAGCATCGCACCAGGGTAAGTCAGCATCACAACTTTGAGAAGGGCCCTGCCACTGTGGTCTAGTAGCTAAGGTAACCGGCTGCTGACCCACAGGTCACGGCCCGTTTGCTCAGATTTGGGTGCACGTTAAGGAACTCAAGGCGGTCAAAATTTCCGGAGCCCTCCACTTCGGCGTCTCTTATTATCATGTGGTGGTTTTGGGAAGTTAAACTCCATATATTGATCAATCAACGCTGAGAAGCGTTTTTCGATTATGCGTCTGAGTCACCGACGGTGACAGATGCTAGCATAAAGAAGTGAAGGGAGGAAAACAGGAGCCAAGTGGACAATAAAGCTGGGGTTCGGCTGAGAGAAAAAAATCACAAGGCGCAAAGGGGGGCGATGCCGCCGCCCTGGTTCCACTCGACCGCAATTTCGCGAGGAATAAGGACAAACTTCAGAGGATTGCGGTTGATAACCGCACCGATTTGTAGTAGGTGAGTTGCTTATAAACGTACCGTGCTTGTAATCAACCAAGCCATTTTAATGATGCTGCTTTAATGTTCTATTCAAGGCTCTGAATCGCTATGTATTGTTTGAAGTTTAAAAGACAGCACATAGGCGAAAATGTGCTCTATTTTTGGAAAAAGGCGTAATTCATTCCCATTCCATTCTGGGAAGTGTGCTTAATTTCTTTCCTATTGTATTCACTCAAGACGTGTCTCCATTCCATTCCTATTCATTCCGCAGTCACGAAAATGTGGATTGATTCCGGAGTCCATACAGTTCTGTAGTGGGGACTTTACAACACTGGTCCCGATAATCACTGTATACTCCAACAATGGTCGAACGTAGGAATTGTATGTTGACAAACGAACAGTAGATGTACATGACTTGACTGAGTGCCCCAAGAAAAACTGGGTGCACAAGGATTATAAAACAACATTATCTATGAGCTTATTTCCACACTCTAAATGTTTTTACACCCATAAGGGTGTATTTTGGTTCCATGAGCAACATCCTTTTAGGGTGACTAGGAACACCCTAAATAATAAGGTGTTTAGGAACACCCTGAAATCGTAGGTTATAAAGAAACATTACACCCTACTTTAATAAGTGTTCATTTACACCCCTAAACTATGAGTGTTGGATGAAGCTACACCCATGCGAGTGGGGTGTAACACTAAAACCCCTTTGAAACGATAGCAGTTATGTGGATAAGCATGCTCGATCAAATGAAGCTCAATTAACGGGACATCAAAAGCAGAGACACAGGAAGTGGCGCTTAGCCTTGTGTGTGGAGGAGAGCCGTTCCTAGCACATCATTCCACCAAATATGCATCACCAACTGGCCCAAGCCTCAATAGTTCTCAAGGAGAAGCATATATGAACCTGCTCTGCGGCTGACAGGGAAGATGGAAGATACTGGTGTCACCCACTGCACTTATACTTGCATGTATGCAGCTGATGAAATAAGGTGCCGTGGTCTCGAATGAGCTGCATAAGACCAGTGTATGTATGTGTAGGTAGACTGGGCCGAAAACCACAAAGTAGGACGGCAGGTACTTACACATACACACGTGCGCACACACACACACACGCACCACACCACAGTACTAGAAGGAGTAACCTGTAGCGTAAGGTTCAACAGAACATAACGCCGAAGCCAAAAAACAATTAAGCTCAAATGTTCACATCTGCATTTATTATAGAGAAACTGCAAATCTGAAAAACAGCACTCTGATGGCATTCTGCAAAATTTTGAAATATCTCACGTGACCAAGTGTTTTTTCTCTATACTAGAAATTCACTGTTTTCATTACAATAAAGTCCCACAACTTTCAAAAACATTGGTGCTTGTCGCGCAAACAACTGAGAAGTATGGTGTTGATTGACACCATAAAAATAGAAAAAAACATGCAGAAAAAGTAAGTGAGTTTCTGGAATCACATTTACAACCTATTACATCTCGCAGTATAAATTTCGACATTAAATAATGAGAACATTCGACAAGATAGTGTAATATGGATCGTATTAATGTATGTGAGTGTACACATTTCTAACTGCAAAACCACAGCTCGTCACTGCTGCTTGCACAATAATCTTCAGCTGCTGAGATGACTGGTGCCTTCGAGAGAAATGGGGCGAAGCTGTTCTTTCTGTACAGGAAATTCAATCCCGGAAACGTAAAATAAATACACAAGGAACAATGACCGAAATTTCACAAACCGTGCAACATACAGTATGCACCCTGCATAACTAACTACTTTCTTATCTGTAAGCATAAATTTGAGTGCATAGCAAACATATTCAGTGGCATCGGGCTCCACTGCAGTGAGAAATGCTAGAAAAGGTATGCTGAGTAATAAACGCCATAAAAAGCGCGCTGTGGCAGAATCATTACAGCTTTCGTGTCGTAGATATGAACCTTACTTTACCCCTTCAGCTTGCTCGCGCAGGTAAATAAAAAGGTGCTGCTCCGAGTATATATTGTTCCATTAGCTGCATGTATCGACCAATCTAAGTGAATGTCAAGCTCCATGCTTAAGTATGCATCAACACAGCTGCATGTCTATTTCTGTAGATCTACTACGGTACTCACTAGACTAGTTGATTAAAAGGAATAGAGTACGACGCGAAACAACATATACATATTTTATCTGTATTGCACAAAAGCACAATGCCAATGAGCATACATGACGGTATGCGCATGAGAAGGTATTCAGTGCAGGTAACTTGTAAAATTAAGTACCGTACAGTTACGTATTAAAATGCGAATAATACTAGTGTTCTTAACTGGCTCACATTGACACGCTTATATAATGGAAGAATTGGCTATTGGGTTATTTCACGTCAGACGCCCCAGCCATTTTGCAACCTTCTCAAATGTATTCGAAAAAAATGGCGCTAATTTTACTGCATTAAAAAAGGTAACTGCAATATTTTTCAGCCAAATAATTTTTCGGTCACGCGGCTGCCTCTTTAACTTCCCGGAATCTCGTCTGGATGTTTGTGAAAAAAAATTCATAAGTACCTCTTCTTCTTTCGTGCCAAGTTTTTTTACAAGTGAAGTGAAGGTCTTGCGTAAAGTGTTTGAAGCTCAGTAATAATATTACAATTTTTCGACCACATACTCCTCAAATAATTTAGCCGACTTGTGTCATATCTGCATTTTTTATATCAATACTGCACTTTGATTGAATTTTTTAGGAGTGAGTACTTAATCCACATGAGGAATATTTGGAGGAAAAAATATTTGAGTTCGCTCAAACTGTCAAACTTTACGCGAAAAAATCGCGAATTTCACAAAATAGTTGTTTTGTCTATAATGAGACGCATCTTGCACCATGTGGTGGTTCAATTAAAATAGACTTTGTACCTAAATCGAAAGCAAGTAAAGAGTACTTTTCATGTGCCAAATTTTGTCATAACAATTTATGTTTTGAGAAAAAGATCACAGCATTTCCCCGGAGTGAATGATAATGAGTGGGGCGTAGCGTTCGTCCCTCCGTACGCACAAACGAATGGACAGACAGTCTGACGCAAGTATGGACCGACAGAAAAACGGGCGGACTCACTAGCAGACCGACACACGGAAGCCCGGACAGATGGATGCACAGATGAACGGACGAAAGCACAAATGTACGGACGAACGATTCGCCCCTCGAATCATCATTTTGTCCCTGTATATGCTGTGAAAACCACTAACGCTATCTATTGTGCAACTCATAAAGTGGCTACATAATACTAGTCCGACTACAGAGGAGGGAACGACCCACGGCTTCAAGAGCTTTGCCCCTAAATGATTTTTGAAGTTCCAAGTTCCTCATTTGCCATTTGGTCATACGGCAACCGACGCCTCGAAGTTCCCCATTGCCGCTGATGGGGAAATTCAAAACTTATTTCATTCTCTAAAACAGAAATTGTAATGATGAAACTTGCCACATACAAAGAACTGTTTATTTGCTTTCAATTTAGGTAAAATGCGATTTTTATTTGGGCCACCACATCGTTAATTGCATCTAAATATGGACAACAATGACAATTCTGTGAATGAGTGATTTTTTTTCGTAGAGGTTAACAGCGTAAGATGTCTAAAAATAATTTTTCATCCAAATATCTTTTCTGTAAAGTACGTAGTCACAGTTCAGATATTTATAAAAATGCAGTATCGCAATGGGAAACAGCAAATATAACACATCTTGGCTAACTTCTTGCAGACGTATGTGGCCGAAAAATTGTATTATTATTACTGAGTTTCAAACACCTTTCATAAGCCCCTTTACTTAACATGTACCAAACTTGGTACAAAAAAAGGAGCGGTACTTGTAAAATAATTTTTCACAAACTACACTCAAACAACAGTCTGGAAAATGTAAAAGGCAACCACGTGACCAAAACCTTTTTTCTCTCCGAACTATTCAAGCAGTTTACTGTTTTCAGTGCGTTAAATCAGCACGATTTTTATCAAACACGTTTGCCATAGCCGCAAAATTGGCTGGGAAATGTCGAATAAAGTGACCCTGTTAACTTCACTCAATGTTCATTGCATACTGCTAAATTAGAGCCATTTGTTTCAATCATGCTGACAAGCTGAAAAGCATAACTACTTCCCGATGCAGCGTAGGTTGTTCAGTGGCTGTGCGTGTTGTGTTCCCAGATAAATATGCTGCCCAGTCTTATATTTTGGCTGCAACACATGCTTAGATACCGTGCAGTATGTATAACATTAAAGTCTTTTTGTGCAACAAAAAAAAACTAATAATACGCTTCACATAGTAAAAAGACCTTTAACATGTGAGGTACTTAGCGAAGTTAAACACCAAATCGAGGCGATGGCAATAAAACTCTGAATAACAAGAATACTTTGAAAGTTACACATGATGGAAACAATCTGAATAAAATGTGTTAGAACGTTAGCAGTTACGTTCAAACAAGCGTTTGCACTGTTCAAGTAGGCAATCCGACCATACACACAGACGAAAGGTCTGTTCAAACAAAAGTCCAGCTTCAGTGCTCGATCCGCTACACAGGCACGGCTGTCGGCAGTGTCACGCTACACTGCGGGTGAACGAAAATACCGGTGAAGACGAATTTAATGAAATTGAATGTATTAGCAAGTTGGCAAACTTCGCGAGGCACACCTAACGTGAAGCAATATGCTGTGTTTTCACTCGATGCATCAACCCGAGTTATCACGGTAGTGTTGCTGCACAAAACAAAAAAGAACCGAAAAGAACGACATGAACACCACGCCCTTGTTTTCCGTTCTTGGTCTTTTTGTGCAATAAGAAAAAAAAAGAGAGTAAATGAACTACCAAAATACCCAAGCATATGCGTCTTAGATACAGTTGATGCTTAGAGCTAACAGGCGCCATCCCCACATGTGTATTATTTAGCAAACTAAAATTGATGTGCATCTTTTGGGTGGCCCCGTTAAACACGGCTGCCAACAAGGGGCACCGCAAAAATCTGTTCAATTTCTTCGCTGAACCTCAGCGGTGCACGCTCACACTGCTTTGTAATCCAAACAATCTAAACAAACAAACAAAAAAACTTTCCCACAATCACACTTCGCCATCATCCTCATGAAACAGTTAAGACAAATATTCTCGCTAAGTAAACACATGCTGATTTGTCATCAACTAGTTCAAAACAAAATTGTTTGAAGGTGTTATTATCGTGCTCACGCAGTTAACAAAGCGCTGAACGGAACAACGTGAGAGCGGTACTCACTATTTTACTTCGAGTGCTCCACAATATGAATCCACAGGTCCAGTCTTCAAGATGGCGCACCTTCCTAATAATCAGCACTGACAGAACACACAGGTCGAGCACAGAGCGCAGGCACATTTCAAACTAAACACCGACTAATAAACTCTACCGATCGAGAAGCCACGCGCACCAGACGTACACACACGGGAGGGTTTTGCGCCAGCGCACGCAGTGACATGTAAGAAGATGCCGGTCCCTTTCCCGCGCTATGCGCCCGAGAGTGCAGAAATCCCGGAAAGCCAAGGTTGTCTAGGCGACGAGACTTCATGGCGTCAGTGCGCTCTCAGACCGGCTAGATGCGGTTTAACGCTAGCTCCGGCCCTCTACTGACAACGCGGGCGCTGCTTTTCTTTTTAGTGGCGAAGATCCTTATAGCGGCACCCATTCGTCCCTAGAAGCCGTTGTAGTGTGTAATAATTATAACATTTTCACCTCCAAGGTGGCGCCGGCGAAAAATTTCTTCTGTGCGTTGTTGAACAATAAAGATAGTGCTCAATGTACATGCCAATGGCTGCTAATGGGGGTTGAGAGACAGGAGCATTCGGTAATATAGTTAACGCGCATGCTGCAATCCCAATTAGCAGCCATTGGCATCTACATTGAGCGCGATCTGACAAGAAAGGGTTGCTACGTTGTACTCGCTGGCTGTAACCTCCTTAGTTTTAGAGAGGTTTAGCGAGCGTTGAGCCGCAGTGCCATGAATACAATGAACTACCATATACCATGAATTCCAGGTAATTAAAGGTGGGAAGTAGATACGAAGCGCAAACCGTAAGAAAGTAAAAGACGAATTTTCCTGTCTCTCATTTCCCATTAGCAGCCATTGGCATGCACATTGAGCACTATCTGACAGGAAAAGGTTGCTACGTTATACTCGCTGGGCGTAACCTCCTTGGTTTTAGAAAGGTTAAGCAAGCGTTGGGCCGCAGTGCCATAAATACAGTGAACTAGTATATACATTGAACTCGAGGTGGTTAAAGGTGGGAAGTAGACCCGAAGCACATGCCGTAAAAAAGTGTGCCTGTGCCACCTCTCGTTTAGTGCTTGGAATGTCTGCTAGATGGCGGTGCTTCTATATGGGGAATATATGATGAAAATATGCGAGATGGTGGTACTTGGAGTGTTGAATAGATGAACGAACGGACACACAGACAGATGCATGGATGGCACATGAACGGACGCAGGGGCGGATGCATGGACGAACACACGGACGGGCGGAGGGACGCATGGACGGTCACACAGACGGACGCATGGATGGACGGAAGCAAAACGAATGGACGGACGAATGCTTCGCCCCACTCTTCATCATTCAATCCGTGGATATGCTGCCATTTTTTTGCGGCAGTAATTTGTTGCGTTATACACGTTCTTTAACAGTGCATCTGAATCGCAGTGAACATTGTGACGGTGCAGTGCGGCCAGTCCGAGCTACTATTCAGAACGCCCATTTGTAATATTAAGGAGCAATATTTAGCGCACCTTCACCGACCTAATGTAGTGAATACTGGTAAAAAAGCTAAGGTGATGCTTTTTGGTTAGCTCTATGGTTCTTTAGGGACTGCACATTCAGGGTCACACTGGCATTATTTTATCAGCTTTTTCATTTCGGTAAAGACATTGCAACATTGCATGCATCAGCCATCACACTATTCGATGAGAACATATTGCCACGTGCGTCCTGCTATAGGAAGACGAAGACGACAGCGCATACGCGCATCTCCACGCTTTTATGCAGCAAGCAATAACAAGAAAAAAGAGGTACGCTCTGGTGCGCAGTAAATAAAAATGCTGACCTGCTGCTTCTTTCTCAACCTGTTAATTACTACTTCTGTCTTCACGTTGCGACAATACATTTGTTTTAGCTTGCAGTCCTTGGAACAAGACCGCGGCTGAAAATATTTCATCAATGTTGTTTTCTCACTACCTACAAAGTCAAGGCTTTGACCGAAGCACGGCTGCTGGGGAAGTTACATAAATAAACGAAGAGGATCCACGAAAAAAACGGAGAGAGAGAGAGAACTAGAGAATGCGTTTCGGCTCCCCTGAGGAGAGCTTTATTCGCAATTTAGTCAACAAGGCTCCCGTCATTGTGAGCAAGGCTGCGCCAAGGTCACCCAAATGTACTTATTCTGCATTTTTTATGGTTGGTGTCCTCTTCCTGATTTCAATGACGCACTTTTAAGGACACATGATGAAGAACATTCGCTAAAGTAATTAAATAAAACATGCCTGTTAAAATACATGACGTCAATGTTCATTTTGAAGGGACCTGATGGCCTGCTGTCGTGGTGGTTATAGCTAAAAACTGTGCTGTTTTTTTTGCAGCTGTCGGACGTTTTATCCAGCTTTAAACGCTTCGATCTAATGGGGGACGGGGGGAGGGGGTGAGTGTTCTATGCATGGCTACACCAATGTGCGCAACATTAACTTGTTCAGGCATATCAGTGCGCTTTGTTAGTGTCAACTAATGACGCAAATGGCAGAGATGAAAGAAACAGATACAGGAGAATTGACCCTCACTCTATTGAACAAGTGGTGCTCCTATTGTATCTTCCGTCTTAAAGTAGTTTGCGTGCTTTATCGAATAAAACTGCGTTTCGGTCACTGTACTTCCTCCTTCGACTTATTACTAGACTCGCAAGCAGCTAGTAGTAGGAGCCTTGCTGGTATCAAGATGGTTAATGTATAATAACAGTATAAGCAAAACTTCTCGAAAATGTCGTGCATTTGTAGCCTTGTAGGCACGTGTGCTCAGATTTGGGTGCACGTTAAAGAACCCCAGGTGGTCGAAATTTCCGGAGCCCTCAACTACAGCGTCTCTCATAATCATGTGGTGGTTTTGGGACGTTACACACCATATATCAATCAATCAATCCTTTGTAGCATTGCTCATAACACCCCGTATATAAGGGTGTAAATGGGGCGTTTCGGGGGTGTTTCATTCACAAACACCTCAAGCTTTAGGAATGGAGTGTAAAAAGGGTGTTCATATGGGTGCTTTATTGTATACACACGTTTTACACCTTTTAGAGTGTAAAACTTTTTACAGTGCAGAAAGATTATTGGCGATCCACAGGCCTGCTGTACTCTGTGACATATCAGAGTAATATGCTATTCAGACTATATTCGTAAGGAACAAGTATTTTCTGATAAGTGAAATATAACCACTTTATCAAAATATTGAAATTGGCGATTTTTCGCACCATACAATGATCTTTGCTTGGACTTTATTTAGGTGCACCAGAGCATCACTTGAGTAAACATCTTATAGAAACTGCCTTCGATTCGTCTGCATCAAGTGCAACGCAATCTAACAGTTCAGCCACAATGCTGTTAATAATGAAAAATGCAAAAAATAACTAATGACGAATTGTTCTATGAGTATGTTAAGAAAAATTAAAGAACAAATACAGTGGATGTGTTCACAAATTTCTTGCCTATTAGAAAAAAAAACTAGCACTGAAGGTGAAAAAAGTGGGTCTCGCCGAGATTTGAACTCTGATCGCTGGATTCAAAGTTCAGAGTGCTAACCGTTACACCATGAGACCATACTCCTCTGACGCCGGGCATGGAACCCGGGCCTCCTGAGTGAAAGCCAGGTATCCTGGCCACTAGACCACGTAAGGGATAAGGATAAAAATGGACACATAAGGGATAAAAGAGATGTCCTTGCACACGTGGAACACTATGTATCTTTTAATAGAAAAGTAATAAGCAAATAAATAACGTGAAACTGTTACATTGTGTGGCCAATGGAATATGCATTTTGCCAAAACAAGCCCACGAAGTGGCCTTCAAAGCAGGTGAAGACGACCGACTTCGCTGCGATGCATATATTATTATTATTAATTGTTTTTGAAGGAGTACACATCCAATCTTCTGTGTTTATATGTTACGGTATTGTATAAAAAATAAACAAGAGATAAGCAACGAAAAAATAATATCTCAGGCAGTGGCACATGTTTTTTTAACAGGGTGGTGGCATTCAAAGAGGATGAAGACGACCTACTTCAGTTGAATTTACTCCTTTTTGTCAGTTGTCCTAAGAGCAACAACAACAACAACAACAACAACAACAACAACAACAACAACAACAACAACAATAATAATAATAATAATAATAATAATAATAATAATAATAATAATAATAATAATAATAATAATAATAATAATAATAATAATAATAATAATAATAATAATAATAATAATACTATAAAATTTATTATTATATGTATTTTATTATTATTATTATTATTATTATTATTATTATTATTATTATTATTATTATTATTATTATTATTACGCAGTCGTCCATTGTATATACAATGTGTCAGACCTCTGTCTGTCACACGATCAACCTGTGGAAGTTTCACGCTCCGAGAGTCTCTTGTCCTTTTTGACAAATGCAACATACCACTCATTGTAAGACTATCTGTATGCGCCGAAAGAACGAGCTATAGTAGTCATTTTAACCAATCTCCAAGATTCGCTTTCAAAAGGGGTGACTACACGGGCTTTTGTCAATACAGATCACACACCCAGAACGGAGACTAACAAGGGGACGCTGTAAGTTTGCAGATGTCAGCCGTACAACAATGCTATAACCCAATGCGCCTAGGCCTAGGTAGGCTATTTGCACAGGTATAATCTTTGCCGCTGAGAAAATTGGAACTAAACAGAAGGAAGAAATAGACAGGAAAGATAAAAAAAGTGAGAAATACGAATATGTAGGGAAAAAGAGAGATAGGAAAAGGCGACTGCCGATTTCCCCTGAGTGGGTCAGTCCAGGGGTGCCGTCTACGTGAAGCCGGGGCCAAAGCAGTGTGTTGCCTCTGCCGAGGGCACCTTGAAGGTCCAATCACTCAGCGTTAGCTCAATCCTCAGGATACCCTTTTTCCCGGACAAGGCAAAGCCGCGCACGGCTAGGCGTGGGAGGGAGTCAAAACCCTCCTGTTACCTCGGGTATGTGGTGTCGCTACACAACAATCGCGTGCTTTCGCAGACGCGCCTACAGAGCACCATATGATTATGAAAGACGCTGTAGTTGAGAGCGCCGGAAGTTCACACTTCCTGGGGTTCTTTAACGTGAACCCAAATCTGAGCCCACGGGCCTACAGCATTTTTGCGTCCATCGAAAATGCAGCCGCCACAGCCGGAATTCGATCCTTCGAGCTGCGGGTCAGCAGCCGAGTACCGTATTCACTAGACAATCGTGGAGGGGAAAACCTCATGGTTGTTCCGGGGAACGGTAAATGAATGATTGATTCCTATTGTCCATTATGTTGCTCCTAAATAAGATGAAATGATGAAGCTCGCATTGAGCGTAAAATGGAATCACCATTTTCAGGTGATGTCTTTACCTTACATAGCGGCCATTATGAAATCCCTACATGTCTTTTACGCGGCCACAAGCGGAGTGGCATTTGTTGCCACAAACCTTCCCCCTCCTTTTATATGCGAAGCAGCTCTTTGACTAGCCTGTGTAATGTTGTCCTGCCTTTGACTAGCCTGTGTAATGGTGGTATATTTGCTGGAGTACTGACTGCAATATTTGCCAACTGTCTGAACAATTCCACAATTCTCACTTATGTAGAAAACTGCACAAGTTTTTTTCAGTATTTAAGTCGCTCTGCACAACTGATGTTTCTAATCATCGTCTGATCGAGTCCAGAAAGAAATCATTTTACAACCATCGTTCTGCTAAAGATGACTCTTGATCTCGTTATAACACTGCCAATTTATTATTATTGCCATCACTCCACAGCCGGCAATATCGCGCTGACCTTTTATTATTTTACAAACTGGTTCACCGATTGATATCCAGCCCTGTGCTTCTCAATAGTTTAAATTTTTGAATTCCGCATAAGTTAATCTGAGAGAATCGAGCTTTTCATCTGCCTGCCAACGTCTTTCAACACTATACAGCTCTCAGCATACAAAGTCTCAATAATATTAGCGGTATTGATGTTTTTAACAGTCCACTGTCATTGTTTTTATCTAAGCCTTGCACTGTACTAACATACTAGGGGCCAGTGACCAAGTCGCGCTTGATGACATGCAATTTATTACCTGTTTGTGCGTCCCATGTGCTCTGCCAATAACGCCTGAGCTTTCGTTTCAGGAAAGGTTTCAAGTTGAGTGCAGGAATCGGTATCAATATACTGGTAGCGGTTTTGTTGGCAGAACCAGCTAGCTGGTCCACCAGAACGTGGCATTGTATTTCGTGGTGTCCTGGCACCCAAAAAACTACATGTCCTTGTAGGAGTATATAGACTGGCCCCGCCGCGGTGGTCTAGTGGCTAAGGTACTCGGCTGCTGACCCGCAGGTCGCTGGTTCGAATCCCGGCTGCGGCGGCTGCATTTCCGATGGAGGCGGAAATGTTGTAGGCCCGTGTGCTCAGATTTGGGTGCACGGTAAAGAACCCCAGGTGGTCGAAATTTCCGGAGCCCTCGACTACGGCATCTATCATAATCATATGGATGTTTTAGGACGTTGAACCTCACATATCAATCAATCATCAGTATATAGAATGTGCATACGTGCAAATAAACGAAGACAAGGACAGAATTTTTGTGCGTTTTAAGAGTTTTCAGATCCTTTACTACACCTAAGGAATCTGTACACGTTATTACCTTCTGTGGTTTGATTTTTTTATGTATTTAATGGCTGAAAGTATCGCATAAGCTTCGCCGGTGAAAATGCTTGTATCAGAGTGCAGAACGCCGTCTTCCGAAAAAAGATGGGCCGACGGCTGCGTACGAGACAGAAGTGTTGGATTTTCAAACATCCGTAAAGAAGTTAGGACATGTGTATTTATGTTGTGTTTCTAGGAAGTATGTCTGAATATGGGCAATTGGCGCGTGCTTCGTAACCTCTAAGAAAGACACGTCGCAATCTATCACCTGCCACTTCCACGGTGGCAGGCATACTGCGGGAGCCATCAAACAGTGTTCAAGTGCCACACTGGTTTCTTTCGCTAGGCCCCTAACACGGCGTGAGTAGGGCTGTCTCATAGAAGGCCATTTTTCAAACACAGCAGAACTTGACATGTCTATAATGGTCAAATGCGAAGGGTGTTCCTTGTCTGCGTTCACTTTGAGATAATATTTAAAAGACATGTAATATCTCTGTAGGTGGAGCGACCACTCTTTCGATTCCACGTACAGGCTTTCCACAGGGCTAGTGCGAAAAGCACCCGTAGAAAGATGGATGCCTAGATGATGAACAGGGTCAAGCATTTTAAGGGCAGTAACACTATGGGGCAATAACACGTCGCAGACTGACGTGTTATTGCCCCATAGTCTAGGCGGGTACGTATGAGGCTTTTATGCAAATTCATGAAAAACTTCTTGTCACTTCCCCACGTAGTGCGTGTCAACACTTTTAGCTCGTTCATTACTTTTATATACTTGTGTTTTAAATACTTCATTTGTGGCATGAAGGTTAGCTTGGCGTCCAAGATTAGGCCTAAGAATTTGTGTTCAGTATTATTAGAAAGACGTTGCCCATGCAGTTCAACATTGAGTTCGGGATGAATTGCTGTCTCTCTTAAGAACAAGACACACGTGTCTTTGTGCATTCAGTCGGAACCCGTTTTATTCTGCCTAATTGGATATTTTGTTTAAACCAAGCTGAACGTGCTGCTCACACATGGCTAGATTACAAGATTTGAAACCAAGGGGGACGTCGTCGACATATATGCAATAAACTTGCTGAGAGGAATGGACAAGCGCAAAGAATTCATTTTGATAAAAAAAAGTGTGCAACTAAGTACAATACCTTGCGGCACTACTGCTTCTTTACCAATGTTTTGGAAAAAACGCTGCCCACTCGGACTTGCAATGCCCGGACATGCAATGTCAAGCATTCTGCCACGCCCACCAAGGTAGGACAGGTCTTTTTTTATTTCAAAGCGCCATGTTGTATAATAAGCCTTTTTGATATCGAGGAACATAGAAAGAAAGTATTGTTTGTGGACAAAAGCGTCTCTGATCTGTGCCTCGATACGAACAAGGTTGTCGGTGGTGGATCTACCTTCTCTAAATGCACACTGGAGTGGGTCTAGCAAATTGTTTGTTTTTTCAAGGAAATGTTCTAGTCAGAAGTTTATCATTTTTTCGAAAAGTTTGCCCAAGCAGCTTGTAAGTGCAATAGGCCTATAACTCGAAAGTGAAGGGTCCTTGCCTTTTTTCAAAATGGGAGTAATAATAGCCTCTTTTCAGGAAGTAGGGATAGTGCCAGAAAACCACATAGCATTGTACAAATGAAGTATAGTTTTTTTGCATTTTATTGTGGAGGTTTTTCAGCATTTCATATAGCACGTGGTTGGAACCTGGGGCGGAATCACTGCAGGAGTTTAGTGATGTTTGGAGCTCAGCTAAGCTGAAAGTGTGGTAGTATGCCTCGTAGTTTGCACATTTTTGTTCTATTTTCTGCTTTTCTATTCCCTTTTTGCATCATTGGAAAGCGTCAGTATAGTGTGACAAGCCTTACAGCTGTTCTAAGCGTGCGTCCAGGAAGTTCGCCTGATTTTCCAAGCTTTTACCATGTGTGTTTACGAGTGGGAGTGAGTGTACTTGTTTTTCTGCTATTCTACCAATCATGTTCCAGACTTTAGACTCCTATGTATATGAATATATCCCTCATAAGAGCTTCTGCCAGCTTTCTCTTCTGGCTTGCCAACGCGTTTTCCTGCTTTGAGACTTAATTTTCCTAAATCTGTCCAGATTGTCGACTGTCGGTGAGTTCTGAAGCAACCTCCACGCCCTGTTCTGCTCCTTTCGCGCATTCCGATATTCAGTGTTCAACAATGGGACACGTCGCTTTCTAAGCATTCAAGATGTTTGCGGTATGCACTTTACTGCTGCGTCAGTAAGAAAAGCTGTGAAGTACTGCACAGCTTCATCTATATTTAACCTACATATGTCAGTCCAAATTAAACTAGTAGTGTTGCGAAACTGTTCCCAGTCTGCTTTGTTTATCATCCATTTGGGAACTTGTGGAGGGCATTGATATGATGTTGGTGTACTCAACACTACAGGAGAATGGTCACTTCCATATGGATAATTTATGATTTTCTATTTCAGTAGGGGTAGAAGTGAAGGAGATACAATGCTGAGGTCTATAGACGAGTAAGTTTTGTTCGTGACATTATAGTATGTTGGCTCGCTCCTATTCAACAGACAGGCACCGGAACAGAAGAGAAACTGTTCAATCAGGCGACCTCGTGCATCACACCGAGAATTGTCCCTGAGACCACTATGTGCATTTAGGTTCCCAAGGAGCAGATAAGGTTCAGGTAGTTCATCTATGAAAGACTGGAATTCAAGTCTTTCAAGACGGTGGATCGAAGGTTTCCAAGAGAGTGGGTGGTGACGAGTTTGTTTAAAGTACTGCTCGGACAGCCTCCACCTGAAGAAATGCCTGGAGTGGTAAATGTGTACACGCTACTCCTTCATTAACTCTAGTGGCCATGCCACCGAATGACGCCACGGCATCATCTCGGTCCTTTCGGAATATGACGTAAGCACGTAGAAAATTTATAATGAAGGTTTTTAGGTGTGTTTCCTTTATACACAACACTTTTGGTGAGTATTTGTGTAAGGGCTCATGGACAACGTCGAGGTTTTTAAGCAGTCCTGCGATGTTCCAAAGTATAATTTCAGTTTCAATATTGGAAGTGAAGTAGTGCTTTGCGCATGTTAAGGGAGTGACTTGTATAAGCTGAAAGTTTGAGCTCAAGTAATAGGGCTGTCATCAGGCCTTGTTATGAGCTTTCTAGTTCTTTTGACGTGCTCCAGAGAGCCGCGCCGCTCTTTCGGCACCAGGGGTGCCGCTGTATCCACTGGCTCCTCGGAGGCACTGGATGCCCGCACATGCGAGCTCATTGTTCGTAGTTTGGGCCTCGCCTGGTGAGGTGAGGCCTTGGGACATGAGGAACCTGGAGTATCTGGTCTCTGTTCAATAGTAGGTGGACTAGACTCAGCTACTGCCGCATTGGGGGTATTCGCCACAGCCGATGGCTCGCACTGCGCAGGCCGAAGGAGTGCCGAAAGCTGGTGCGATGCTGCCCCCTGACGCGCCGCATCAGCATATGGGCGGCCATAAAATGGCGAGACTGTTCTTCTTGCTTTTTTGAATGTGATGTTTTCTTTTATCTTCAATGTGACAATTTCTTTTTTTTCCAAAATGAACTGGACCGGGAGTGTTCGGTATGATTCCCGCAACAGTTCACACAGTGTGCCGGTGCTTCTCAGTTGTCGTACGCGTGGCCCGCGACTCCACATAGGGCACGTCTGCCGGCCACGACAGCTTCGCGAGCCGTGGCCATATCTCTGACATTGGAAGCAACGGCGGGGGTTAGGAATAAATGCCCTCGCGGAAGTCTTTGTATACCCGTTTTGAATGGTTTCCGGAAGATCGCTCAAAGTGAAGGTCAGTATTAGGTGTTTAGTTGGTGTTTCCTTTTTTTTTCAACGTACAGCGTATCTCAATACGCTGTACGTTGGTCACGTTCTGGCTTTTCTATTCTACCAGAAGTTCAGCTTCGGTCAGGTGAAGCAATTCTGTGTCCAATACTACCCCGCGAGCCGAGTTCATTGACCTGTGCGGTGTATAACTGAGTGGTGTGTCACCAAAAGTTGGGAGATAGTTCAGCTTTGCGAATTGGTCTTTCTCTCTTATCTCAAGGAGTATATCTACGTGGCCATTTTGGTAACCTTGTATCCGGCACCATTCGTAGTGGCAAGGTGCTTAACCGAGAGTTTCGGTTAAGCACCTAGCCACTACGAATGGGACACAGTTCTGGCTTCCTTGTTAATTTTCCGCAGTGTATAACATGGAAGTGAGGCAAAATTTGTCTTGGCCGGTTGAAAAAATTGATGTCTTCGGTGCGTACCCGCTTTGAGGAGGCACGATCACTATGAAAATTAAATGCTTTATGCATGCTAATTGTATGTTGTTCAGCAGCATTGGCGGCCACCCATCACAGAGCCTAACGAGGGGAAGCTGCAAGTTTGCGGATGGTGAAAGCTTGCAGATGTCAGCCGTACAACACTGCTATAACCTAATGCGCCTAGGCCTAGGTAGGCTATTTGCACAGGCTTAATCGTTGCCGTCGAGAAAATTGGAACTAAACAGAAGAGAGAAATAGACAGGAAAGATAAAAAAGTGAGGAATACGAATATGTAGAGAAAAAGAGAGATAGGAAAAGGCGGCTGCCGATTTCCCCTGAGTGGGTCAGTCCAGGGGTGCCATCCACGTGAAGCAGGGGCCAAAGCGGTGTGTTGCCTCTGCCGAGGGGTTCTTAAAGGTCCAATCACTCAGCGTCAGCTCAACCCCCAGGATACCCTTTTCCCAGGACTTGGGAAAGCCACGCACGGCTAGGCGTGGGAGGGAGTCAAAACCCTCCTGTTACCTCGGGTACGTGGTGTCGCTACACAACAATCGCCTGCTTGCGCAGACGCCCCTTCGGAGCACCATATGATTATGAAAGACGCCGTAATGGAGAGCTCCGGCAATTCGGACTACCTGGGGTTCTTTAACGTGAACTCAAATCTGAGCCCACGGGCCTACAGTATTTTTGCGTCTATCGAAAATGCAGCCGCTGCAGCCGGAATTCGATCCTCCGAGCTGCGGATCAGCAGCCGAATACCTTAGCCACTAGACAATCGCGGAGAGGAAAACCTTATGGTTGTTCCGGGGAACGGTAAATGAATGATTGATTCCTATTGTCTATTCTGTTGCTCCTAAATCATATGAAATAATCAAGCTCGCAATGAACGTAAAAGGGCATCACCATTTCCAGGTGAAGTGTATACCTTACACAGTGGCTAATTTTGCAGTCCCTGCATGTCTTTTACGCGGCCACAACACGAGTGGCATTTGTGAACACAAACCTTCCTCCTCCTTTTATATGCGAAGCAGCTCTTTTACTAGCTTACATAATGTCCCTCCCAACCGGGCTGGTGCCGAGTAGGCCACTTCTTCCTTTGCAGTGCGCAGGCGTGACGTCACTCTCTCTCTAGCGTGTCGCCGCTGGCCGCCTGTTATTTCAACTCGCTTCACCCTCTCTACCGCTCGCAACGGTTGAGCTCCCTCCTCACGTCGGTATCATATCGTCACCCGCGCCACCTCACTCCATCTGTGGGCGAGAAGAGGCCGTGGAAAGCCGCGCTGCGCGTGCTCGCGCGGTCTTTTCCTTCTTCTAATCACAACCACCACCACCACCACCGTCTAGGCCGGCCGTGATACATTGCGCCGGCCTAGTGGACAGTTCACCGCTGCTTGCTTAGCGATCACGCCGACGGGTGGGACGCCACCGGGGCATGCTTCCCGCTAGTGTGCGCGCACCTTCCCGCTAGTGTGTGCATTTGTGAATGGTGGCATCACGCCTGGAACACCGAAGATGCTTGAGCCAGGGTAGCCACGAACGCAAGCCTCAGGAGTGGACGACCAACGACACCGACGAGGTGCGAGTCAAGAACGCCGATCGCCTTCGATAGTAGAGACGGCGTGCGGGTAGCATGGACGCTCCACCGAGGTTCGCTTCAAACAATTTTTCAAGCACACGCGTCGACGCCCATTTCGACCAGGGCAACGCCACTCACGCCACTGCTGCTTCGCATTCCATCAGGGTTGGGGAGATGGCCCATAGTTTTTTTCCTGTCCTCGCGAGTAATGTTCTAAAAGGCGTTTCATCTTATCTTCACTTTTCCTGTTAGCGCTCGTGTCCGTAGTGAGCTTAGTCGCTCTTAAAGCTGTTCGTATGACTAGGGTATTGCCTGAAAATTGTAGCCACTGCAGCTCCTGCATGAAATGCAGTGTACATCAGGGGAAGTGAAGTAGCGGACGTTTTATTAGTGGTTGAATTGTGCGAGAAAACAAACAATCAAACAAGAGATATCGAAAGTATGTTTGCACAATGTCGCGGACAGGTTGGCACAGCGAGGCAAGGACTTATGGCCGTTCGTATTTCCCGTCGACGGACACGTCAAGATTCGGAATGCGTGGCCTTCTCTTCTGGAGTGCGCACTTCTTTAGGGCGCCCCATGACCCCGTGGACACGATCGGATGCAGCCAGGTTGAGCGCAGGTTTCCCGCGATGTTTCCGTTGGCGTGCGTTTTTTACCTGTTTCCTACTTCTTTCGATCTCCTTTCTATCTGTTTCGTTGATATTCTCTCTGACATATTTTTATTTTTGTATTTTCCCATTTGTTTTGTGCTATGCAATTCTATCTCCCCTTTTTCATTTCCATCCAACGCAAGCTCACTGCCCTTTCGTATCCTGTGTTTACGCTACACTATAAAAGGCTATGCTATGCATTGCTAGTGCTTGGATAGCCGAGGGACTGCACATTGCTTCAATATGTTTTTTGCATCTGTCTTTCGGTCCATGTTTGATTTTCTTTCTCCGTCTCACCCGACAGGGTAATGTCAGGCAATGCTGTAGCGCAGAGCAGTGGGGTTCGCCCAAGTTGTCTGGCTCATACCCGTTTTTAATGATAATCATAGAGACAGTGTGGACGCTTTAAGTCGAACGTGCATAAACAGCTTCGCTGTTAGAACGGTACAAATTAAGAAGGGCATCAAGCGAAGTTTGTCGTCTCCGTCCTTTTCCAAAGCCACCTTTTTGTTCGTGAAGAACGCATGTTACGTAGTAGGTTATGGTAACACTTTCTACCTAACTCGTTGTTTCATATTTCTAAATCAGAGACAGTGCAACAAAAACAAAAAAAGACTGGATGTGTTGGCATGCAAAAAGAATCATAAGATGAACGCATTGTAACGATGTCGGTTGTATTCGCCGTGTTTGAAAGTCCGCTTGTTCTGTTGAAAACGCTCATTTCATTGTACAAATTTATATTTTTCAGGGTAATTACTTTTCTCTTCTAAATGCGTGACACGGTGAGATGCAGTGTGTGACGTGCATAAACACATCACTTTTAATTCGTAGGTGAAAAGGCCTCTCATATCCGGCGTGGTGTATTGGCTAGGATACCTGGCTTTCACCGAGGAGGCCCGGTTGGATTCCCGTAGACGGAAGTGTGTGCGGTCATGGTGTAACGGTCAGCGCTTTGGACTCTGAATTCAGCGATCCGAGTTGAAGATGTTGATAAGACCTATTTGATTCGATAACTAGGCAATGTGCTATGAATGGATAGATGAAAAACTTTATTGGGGTCCTTAAGGATTCCACCCCCGTTTTATAAGGGTAGGATTGTTGGACGCTCCCACGTAGGGACGGGGGAGCCTAGCCTCACCGCCGCATCGTGGACCTTCTGTACAGCCTTGAGTTGATGTATGAGAACCACACTCTTGAGCATTAAATGAAACGAATTTTCGAAAAATACTTCATTTTTTCCTTGTAAAGAGGGGTACCCCCTGAGCATGCGGTTAAAGCCACTGCGATCGTGGCAGTCCAGACAAAGTTCTGAAATATCTATGTAATAATCTATGTAATGGCTATAGGTTATGATTCTAGGGTATTTCCCGTCTGAAGCATGCGGAGAGAGATTGGCTGTGGCCTAGACAACTTTTTGTGTGGCAATGAAAAGGACCTATGGCCTAATTGATAGTACTTCATGATCTCGTTGAAGGTAGTCAAAATGTCCCTTAAATGAAGCTTGGAGGCTGATTCCTCTGTCTGAGAAGCACAAGTCCCGGCACGGTTAGTGAAGCCTCGCGCCTTGCAGTGGGATACCTCGTTGACATTGGGAAGGCCCCCGGCCTTCAAGCCAAGTTAAACAGAGAACCAAATAATAGTTTGGTGGGTGAGTTCCTTGTGAGGGAGAGTTCCAAAGATTTCCTTGATTCAAGTTTTACTCTTTGTTTTTCTTTCCATTGAAAGAAATTCATGAAGACGTCCCCTGCTTTTGTTTTTATTTCTACAGAGAATGCTCAATGCATGTATTATAAATTACGAACGTATTTTTATTATATCTATTAGTATTTTTAATTACATTGTGGCAGAACTTTCAGTTCATGGGGAAGTTTATGTATATGACTGTATTTTATATGAA
Organism: Rhipicephalus microplus; assembly: GCF_013339725.1. Lineage (NCBI taxonomy): Eukaryota > Metazoa > Arthropoda > Arachnida > Ixodida > Ixodidae > Rhipicephalus > Rhipicephalus microplus. The sequence continues at coordinate 167,717,825 of NC_051166.1, read as the reverse complement.
AGAATGTGTTTAGTTGAGGACCCCTTGCGGAAAAATAATGACATTGCAAAGGTCATATCATGATGCGAAAAATGGCAACTGCCAATAATAAACTGTTAGTACGCGAATTACTAGCACAAATGACCTCTTCATTGGCATATGGTATGGATAATATATCACTATTAGAGGTAACATTGTACAATTACGTAGGACTGTGTATCACAAATAATATTTTCTCGAAGAGGCGCTTACTCCGGTGATGGGGCGTGTCAGTGTAATATATACTGTAGTTAAAATGAGAGGACCCGTCAGCATACTGAAATCCTAACAGAGATGCGGTCTACCATAATAGCGGTGCCATTATGAGGACGGGCCTGGTCAGTGTAAAGCACTCACTAGACGGTGAGGGGGCCCATCACCGAAGTAAAATGGTGAAAATGAGGTGGGGGCCTTTACCAAAACTCGCACTTGTTTATTATGGCCTAGTATATTGGCAGGGAGATAAAGAAAGGGTAGAGCTTCAGGTCATCCACTTTTTAAGTATATTTTTTCAGAAGCGAACCATCTTAGGCTCGCACGGTGTCCGTTGACGTTTTTGTCGTAGCTCCCTGTTGGACCGATAACACGGAGGTTCCATAAACCACACATAAACCGTTAATAGGGCACATGTAGTTTTAAAAAAAGACCCTAGTCTGTTCGTCCGTCAATCCGAGCATCCGTTCGTCCATCTGTCATTCCGTGCATCCATCCCCGTCATCCATCCGTGCATCTGTCTTTTCGTCCGTCACTTAGTGCATTCCAATGTGTACTCCGAGAGTGCCTGCGCCCATTGAGAACGGGCCAGTCAGAGTGGACGGCGATGCGCTCCTTTTCATTCTGCAGGATAGAACACGATATGGGCACAGCGACGCCACGGAAGCAAAGTGCGAGCGCTGTAAATTTCGTTGCGATGCGCACCCTGTCGTCCATCTGGAACCTCCGTCATAATTTGATAAAATTTTTGTAAGCATTTCTTAATAATTCACAGAGCTTCACTCCGTCATCAACATTCACTTCATGATTTGGCTGCCAATTTTAGAGGCTAAGCTCCGAATAGTCTAACCTTGTCACCCTTTACGCGTAACCGGGAAAAGAAGAGACGACAAAGAGAAATGGATGAGCATTTCTCGTCTCCTTTCCTAGGTGGCGATACTCTGACACTACTCTCCAAAGCGCCGCTACTCTCCGATTGGCTGCTGCACGCGCTTCGCTTGAGTGCACGAACGAGTGCCTTTCTCACTATCTGGGATTGTCGCCATTCGTGGCGGATCATGGGGGGCATGGACGGAGGAGAGCTGCGTGTGCGTTGAAGCCGCTTGCGTTCGGCTTTCTTGGCTGGCGTCTCGTCGGTGTTACCCACGCGCTTTCTGCAGTCTCGAATGCGATGGGACGCATAAACGCATGCACGGATGGACGCGTGGAAGGACGGACGATTCACCCCTTTGATCTTCATTCACTCCGTGAATATGCTGTGATTTTTTTCACATATTTTTGCCAAAGATTACATTCAGCTCGGAAGGATTTGAAATTTTGCTTTATTGCAAAAAATTATCTTGCTGTCTGCGGTGATTGATGTTGATTGATGTTGATGATGATGATTGATGTTGATTGATTACCATGTTGATTTCGTGGCGCAGTGGTCCTCAATGAGTGAATTGGTTCGAATCGCAGAAACGAAAAAAAAATGTTTCCCTCTTTTTGTTCTGTACAAAAGATAATTTTCATCATTCGTCCATATTAACCCTAAATCTTGTTTTAGGTCTAATGATTATGAATACTTCTCCCCAATGATTTACCATTGGGTCTGCTTTGGGCGACCAGATTCCATATTATTTTATTCCATTGCCTGCAAATGTTTTATTTTAATATCGCAGCAAACAACCTTCTTCTGCGGCGTTTTCGTTGCTTTACATTTATTTCGTTACTCCATTGAATAGTTTGTTACAAATATAGTGATGTGCCCAAATAAGTTTCTTCCGCGTATTTTTTGTCAGCTGATGCGAAATGTCGCTTTTTAGTTATGAACAGTCGTTAAATTGAATGGTTGCCAATCAGTGCTGTGAAATAGACGCTTCAATTCAATTCCAGTTTATTCCGAGTAATTAGGATGGTCCGCAAATCAATTCTTGTAATTCCTTGGAATGAAAAAAATGGCCCACTACTACTCTCCGAATGGCGGGGCATTTCAATCCCATTCCTGCAATTCCCCAAACAAAGAAATGCATCTGGATAGTTTCATTTAGTTAAGAATAAATGCACCCATAAATATAGTGTCACGAGATGCATTTGAACTGCAAAAGCACGTAAAAGATGTTACCAATGTCGAGGGATATTAGCTTGGTGGCATATCTAGTAAATCCACCCTACTAATCCCCATCGGAGCAGTTTTCGCACTCGACATAGTACTCGCATGGTTGGCATTTTTAAAAGGATGATGATATTTTAATATTTTACGTGTATGTGGTAATGCAATACAAAATTAACACAGTGAATTTTTGTGTTGACAAAAGAAGTGTTCATGAAGAATAAGCAACTTTGCCGTGCCTCTGGAGTGGTCGGGAATATGAACAAACCTAAAACTTATTTAAAGGGGCCCTGCAACACTTTTTGAGCATAGTCAGAAAACTCTACCGATTGCTAGTAGAGGCTCCTGAAAAGACGCGAGTTAAATGTTATAGCGCAGCACGGGGCCTGCAATTAACAATAAATTATCAAATCAGCTAAAAATGGCATTTTCTTCCTTCGACAAATGACGAAAGATGCTCGAAAATCACACGTAGGAAGCTCATATATGAGCTTTCTACGTGTGATATATGAGCCTGATTCGAACATGGCGCACTCGGTTGTTACAGAGATTGCCACGGGAGGCCGTCACTTGTCCAGGCACGTGCGCGTGATCGCACTGAAAAAGCCCCGTATTCGAAGAAAAAAAAAAGTGCTCAAGGTGACGAGGAGTGCGTGATGTTTTTTGTTTGCTCCTCCCATTCGTCCCTGCTTAGCTTCCCACGCTTTCGTCGGGACGAGAGAAGAGAGAATGTGATTGCAGTGTGTTACAAATCTTTGTAAATCCACTCGTACTGGACGGATTTTCGAAATTTTAGCGTCGTTTATTTGTGAGGCAATAAGTTTTTTCAGTGAAATATTTTCATGTTTACTCAAAAAAGTATTTCAGGGCCCCTTTAATGAAGACGAAATGCTCTAGATCTGCTGGTATTAGATAGAACAGTGCACCGGCGCTCGGGCGCCTTTTTGCCGAGCGCTGGTGCTCAGATTACCTCTAGTGTACTGTTTCATGTGAAACACAGCACCGCACTGCTCGTTAGAACTTATGTTTGGCAAGTTCACCTCGCAAGCATAGATGGGGTGAGGAGAACTTTTTGTCTTCGCCTGTGCGCAAGTATGCACTGTCATCCTTGTCGCTAAGCTTATTTCCTTGTGTCAGGTACTGAACTCCTCGTGGGATAAACATCAGGCCGCGCATATAGTATTCACACCCCTCATAGAGGGGTATCAATGAGAACCAACGTGCAGTAATAATTTGTATTGCCCTTCAGTATCTATTGGGTTAATGCATGTCTTTGTACGAACTTTTTCCGTGGTTTATTTTACAAATGGGAAGATTGTTCACTACTGCGCAACGCCTACCCTGGCATTTCATAACAAAAGGCTCACCTGGTGGACCTTTTGAATGCGTTGTGGCCTGTGATTTCGATAGAGCATGTACTCAGGCTTACTTGACTTACTTGAGCATGATGTCACAGAAGTATCCATTGAGGGTGTAGCATAACATATATGTATATGTTCCTGGCGGATGTCTTCTTTGCTTGGCGACGCGAAAATAGATATGTTACGAATCGTATCAACCGACCAAAGCTTCAAAAATGTTAACGCGAATAATGGAATGATCCTACCCCGGAGCACTGAGCGTGCGGGATAACCAGCTCTAAGCAGGAGATTCAGAAACGTCTGATATTCTGGGCTTCATCTCCCGGACGGCTGATCTTCTAAACACGTTCGGCAATTGGTCATTACCTCCTTGGTCACTAGGTGGGCTTCATAAAAGAGAGCTTAAACATCCTTATGATTTTAAATGCTGTGATAAAGGCCGCAAGCAACACCAGGTGCAAAATGAAGCTTTATTTTGGTTCTATGCATTCAAACTTTGTAACGAAATGTTACGAGCTAAATGGCGGATTCGCCTTTCAGTTTTAAAACCTTAATTATGACTGGAAAGCTCTTTGAACGACTGGTTAAAAAGTTAGATAAGGCAATTGTCGTCAACGATGTGTTGCGCTCAGCAAACATGAGCCTGCTTAAGCGTGAACCGCTCTACGCAGGAGCCTGTGTGGTATAGGACATTATGGATAGTGCTTCCCTAGCCGACAACAGACGCGTTCGCGGCGGCCGCACAAGCCGGGCATCCCGCTCTCTTGGAACAGAGAAAACGTGGGTTTGATTCCGCATGAATCGTCGCGTTTGGTCTTGGACGACACCCTGTAGTGGCAGTGGCTTCGCACTTTCCAGCTTCAGGCGGGTTCCGAAACCAGTTATCGTGTATGCACCTAAAACCTTCGCTGACATAGTTTTGGGTGAAGGTGCCCATGTGTGTAAAGGCGGGACAGTATTGCAAAAACTTCGGGGGAGTATGAGGTGAGACGCCGCGCATGCTGGTATACGAAAGCTTGCAGTGAACAAAGCATCGCAACCAGGGAAGTTTAGCATCACAATTTTGAGAAGGGCCCCGGCACTGTGGTCTAGTAGATAAGGCACACGGCTGCTGACCCGCAGGTCACGGGATCGATTGCCGGTGGCGGCAGCTGCATTTCTCATGGAGGCGGAAATGTTGTGGGCCCGTTTGCTCAGATTTGGGTGAACGTTAAGGAACTCCAGGCAGTCGAAATTTCCGGAGCCCTCCACTAAGGCGTCTCTTATTATCATATGGTGGGTAGGGAGGTTAAAATTCATATATCGATCGATCAACATTGAGAAGCGTTTTTCGAATATATGTCCAAGTCGCCGACGGTGACAGATGCTAGCACAAAGGAGTGAAGGGTGGAAAGACTGGAGTCAGGTGGACAATGTAGTTGGGGTGTGGCTGAGGGAACAAATCCCAAGGTGCAAAGGGGGTTGATGCTGTTTCCCTCCTTTGCTCGACCGCACTTACGCGAGAAATAGCGACAAACTTCAGAGGAGCGCAGTTGATATCAGCACCGATTTTTAGTAGGTTCGTTGCTTATAAACGTACCGTGCTTGTAATCATTCAAGTCATTTTATTATTGCTGCTCAAATGTTCTCATCAAGGCTCTGAATCGCTATATAGTGTTGGACGTTTAAAAGACAGCACGTAGACGAAACTGTGCTCTATTTTCGGAAAAAGATGTAATTACATTCTCATTCCATTCTGGAAAGTGTGCCTAATTTAATTCCCATTCTATTCATTCAAGAGTTGTCTCCATTCCATTCCCATTCATTTCAGGGTCGCGAAAATATGAAATGATTCCGGAGTCATTCCAATTCTGGAGTGGGAACTTTAATACACTGGTCCCGATACTCAATGTATATTCAAACAATTGTCGAACGTAGGAATTGTATGTTGACAAAGAGTTGCTGTACATGACTTCACTGAGTGTCCCAAGAAAAACAGTGTGCGCGAGGATCTATAAACAATATTATCTATGAACTTATTTCCAGAAAGATTATTGGCAATCCACAGGCCTTTTCTATTCTGTGACATCCCACAGTGATATCCTATTCACACTATAATAATAAAAAAGTAGTTCTTCATAAGTGAAATACAACCACTTTTGTCAAAATTTCGAAATTGGCGATTTTTCGCACCATGCACTGATCTTTGCTTGAACATTAATTAGGTTCACCGGAGCATCACCTGAGTAAATCTTTTCATAGAAACTGCCTTCAATTTATCTACATAAAGTTTAACGCACTCTGACAGTTCTGCCACAATGCAGTTAATCAATAATAAAATATGATAATATAACCAATGAGGAATTGTTCAATGAGTATGAATAAAGAAAATAAAGAACAAATGCAGTGATGTGTCCACGAATTTTTTGATGACTTCACTGAAGGTGAAAAAAAGCGGTTTCTCACCGAAATTTGAACTTGGATCGCTAGATTCAAAGTCGAGAGTGCTAACCATTACACCATGAGACCACAGTCCTCCGACGCCGGGAATCGAACCCGGGCCTCCTAGGTGAAAGCCAGGTATCCTAGCCACTAGACCACACCGGAGATGGGAGGGTGCGACACTTAAGGGATAAAACATACGTCTTTACACACGTGTAACACTATGTATCTTTTCATATAAAAGTAGTAAGCAAATAAATACCGAGAAAAACTTACATTGTGGCCAATGGAATATGCATTTTGCCAAAACGAGCCCTCGAAGTGGCCTTCATAGAAGACGAAGACGACAGACTTCGCTAGGATGCATATGCTATTATTAATGATTGTTTTCGAAGAAGTGCACATCCAATATTCTTTGTTTATGTGACACTTTATCGTTAAAAAAAGGAAACAAGAAATAAGCAAGAAAAAAATGAATATCTCGGGCAGTGGCACATGTTTCTTTAACAGGGTGGTGGCATTCAAAGAGGATGAAAACGATCTGCTTCAGTTAAATGGACTCCTTATTGTCAGTTGTCTTAATAATAATAATAATAATAATAATAATAATAATAATAATAATAATAATAATAATAATAATAATAATAATAATGATAATAATAATAATAATAATAATAATAATAATAATAATAATAATAATAATAATAATAATAATAATAATAATAATAATAATAATATAAATGATATAAGAATAAAAATAATAATATTAATAATAATAATAATAATAATATACTTTACTGTACACATCCGTAACAAATAAAAAGAAACGGGCCTGTCTATGTCCCCCGGACTTCTGTGACAAGGCCCGGCAGAGCTGGTTACAGCGATGTGGATACAAGGTAACAAAACTATTGTGGTTTCTTTACCAACGAACAGACAAACGATTGACACCAATACTTTTTTACAGGCAGTAAATAAAAAAAGAGGACAAAGGAGAGACACAGAGCATACGTGGCATACAAATAGACCAAGTGATTTTACAGCTCAGCGAGTAGTTTCTCTAATTGCCTTTTTGAACTCGCATAAAAAATTCGTCAGGTAGTGTATTGAAAATTTTTGGAATATATACACTTCCGCAAGCTTGTCCTTATCTGGTAGAGAACCAGGGTACTATAAAATGCTTTTTTTCTCTCAGGGGTGGACGCGTTACATATGGTACTTTAAAGTCATCTCACCGATTGTATCTTTGAACAACTGTCTTAATAAACAAATCCCGGAATACACAAAAGCCCAAATCCCGAAAACTATTACTGGCATCTATCTTACTACCGTAAGCTACACTTTTTAAAATATTTTGAAGTGAGCTATCAATGCGTGTTTTTCAGCGTTCTGAGCAAAACTCAAAAATTATTATCTCATATCTCACTGCACTATATGCTAACGAATAAACTATCATTTTTTTTCACTGGTAGAGGCACCAAAGTTTTTATATTGAAAAGCGGACTTGCTACACTTCCCAGTTTCGAACAAATAAATGCCGTGTGATGTTGCCAAGACATACCACTTTGAAAAATTACGCCTAGGTATCTGAATGCTTCGACATTTTCCACTGCAAAACATTTGCATGGATTGCAATGTTCGGTGTGAAGAAAAATTGGTATATTCATTTTTTGTTTTTAGAGGGCTTCGAAAGCAGATAAGTTTTGTTTTCTTTTCGTCAACAATTACGGAGTTTTCTTCAAACCATATCATAACATTATGAATTTCACTCTGAAGAGCATTAATCGTCTCTTCATAACGTAAGTGACGTGTTAATAGCACTGTATCATTTGCTAACTGGTTACATTGGGTTTACAAATTTCCAAGGGGAAGTCATTCATAAATAAATAAATATCAATGGTGACAACACCGACCCTTGTGGCACACCAGCAGTAATGTGTTTTCTATTGCTAATTACCTCCCTACATGCCATAACGACCTGTGACCTGTCTTGTAAGTAATTATAGAGCACATCATAAAAAGGCCCCCTAAAGCACAAACGAAATAGCTTTTGTACCAAAATGGTATAGTTCGCTGTTTCAAACGCTTTTGCCAAGTCTATAAATAGAACACAAGAGAACAGGTTCTTGTCTAAAGCCGAATATATTTCATCACTAAACTCTTCTATATAGTAATGTTATAGTACTGCGATTAGCAATGAAACCAAATTGCCGAGGTGTTAGTAGCGAGAACTTCTGTAAGAAGCACGTCATACATTGAAGCAAAAATTTTTCTAGTATCTGGGAGAGTATAGGCAAGATAGAAATTGGTTTGTAATTTTCTATATAATCTTTTTTTCCTGCTTTAAACAATGGCTTAACTATTGCCGTTTTTAATTTCTCGGGAATCGATGCACTGGTTAAAAATTCATCTAATATGAAGAGAAGTATACCAGATAATGCTTCAAAGTTCCGTCGAAGCGTGGCCACAGCTACCCCATCAATTCCTGGTTGCTTATTTGGACGAAAACTGAAAATTATTCTCTTAAGAACTTCCTTCGAGAGCGTGGGCAAATAAGCAGATCCAGAAACAGACTGTTTAAGCGTGCACGTGCGTTTATGCGCAAGCGCATTCTTGGAAAAACGCGTGAAGAAGTGGTTGAAGTTATCAGCCACTATCTCTGGTTTCTCGGAAAACGATTTGAGTAGATCAGTGGGCGTGTTCTTTTTGCCTCATAGGTTATGTATCAAAGCCCATGTCTTTGCCGGATTTTCGTATGCTTGGTTGAATCGTTCCAAACAATACCGCTTTTTCGCTGACCTTAAAAGAGCGACAATCTTATTCTTTGCAATCTTGTATTCAATTTTTTAATCCTGATTTTTAGGTGCCCGTCGGCTACGTTTCCATAGCCAATATCTATGAGAAATAGCGCTCATAATATCTACAGTGAACCACGAGTAATTTTTTCTATATTTTTTAGTTTTTATATATGTACTTGAACGTTCAAATTTTAGTAGCTGCTCACAAAATGTTTGGTAGACTGTGGAATTGTTCGATCCCACAGTTAACTGCATCCAGTCAAATTGTGCTATAAACTGATCGAAAACTTTGCTAATAAATATCTCTATTTTCCGTTCAATACTATTATTTTCCTTTTGTATTCTCATCGCTCGGCAGTGGCAATTGTCCACACAGGCGACAGGCCACGAAATAATGGTCAGCTAATGTTTGCTTAATCACGCAAGAACTTAATGAATAATTTGGTTCTCGCATTGCGATGTGGTCTATACAGGAAGACACAAGTCTGGTCTGTGTGAATTCTTCGCGTGTTGGGGATTTTATCGTGGACTGTAAGCCGTATTTTGCTGAAACTGAAAGGTAATCAGATACATTGACTGTGGTATAGTTCAATGTATTGATGTTTAGATCTCCTACCACGCAAATTTGATCCACCGTTGCTTGGCCGTCTAGAACTTCATTTAGCTCGCTCAAGAATCATGAGACATTATTTTTAGGAGGATGATAAATGGCTAGCAGAAGTAAGTCCGTGTTTGCTAGCGTGATTTTCACTGGAAGGCATTCAGCATGACTAAAGGGGATGTTCACTGATGTGGTACAAATTTTCGTGCTAACGAATAGCGCTATGCCACCACCTCGTTATAGGTGGCTTAATAATAATAATAATAATAATAATAATAATAATAATAATAATAATAATAATAATAATAATAATAATAATAATAATAATAATAATAATAATAATAATAATAATAATAATAATAATAATAATAATAATAATAATAGTTTATTATTATTATCATTGCTACATGAATGTTGACATTTTGTGGGACGATGGATGTGTGTGCCTGATGAAGAGGACGAAGAGTGGTGTCCGCTCGGTGTCTGGTCTCTGGCATACTGCTCGACTCAGCAACCGGGAAGCGGGACAGGCAGTCTGCGTCCTGATGTAGGCGTCCGGACTTGTACGTCACCGAGTAGGTATACTTTTGCAGTCGCAGAGCCGAGTGCCCGAGCCGGCCAGTAGGATCCTTCAGTGACGAAAGCCAACATAGTGCATGGTGGTCCGTTATTACAGAGAAATTCGTGCTATATAACTATGGGCGGCACTTCGTGACTGCCCAAACAAGAGCAAGACATTCACGCTGTGTTATTGAATAGTTGCGCTCGGCAGCTGTGAGAAGGCGGCTAGCGTAGGCGATAACTCGGTCGTGTCCGCGCTAGCGTTGGGATTGGACGGCTCCGATCACGTGACCAGTCGCATCGGTTCGGACTTCTGTCGGAGCGGACGGGTCAAAGTGGGCCAATATAGGTGGAGTTGTGAGAAGGTTGATGAGGTGAGAAAAAGTGGCAGCTGGGGCGGAACCCCACGTAAATGTCACGTCTTTCTTCAAAAGTTCAGTGAGGTTACTCCTGTGACATACGAAATTGCCCCTGCTGCCCCATCGCCTTCAACTGCCCCACAGACCACCGATATCGTACATGTGGCACGCTTGAAGCCTTACCACTCTCCCGCTGACGTTGACATCTAGATGCACCGAGACGGTGCTTCTGCTGCCGGGGATTATGCTACGTGCATGTTGACATTTTGTGGGACAATGCGCGTGTGTGCCTGATGAAGAGGAAGAAGAGTGGTCTCCGCTCGGTGTCTGGTCTACCGGGCACGGCGCTTCTGCTGCTGGTTTGAAATATATTTCATCCACAGCCTCGTCGATACGGCGTCTCTCTTCCGTAACATTAATAAAAGTATTATTATTAGTATTATAACGCAGCCGTTAATTGTATATACAATGTGTCAGACTCATGTCTGTCACATGATCAACCTGTGGAACTTTCACGCTCCGGTACCTCTTTTGTTCTCCCTTACAAACGCCACATACCACTCATTGTAAGAATATCTGTATGCGCCGAAACAACGAGGTACAGTAGTCATTTTAACCAATCTCCAAGATTCACTTTCAAAAGCGGTGGCTACAGGGGCTTTTATAATTACAGATCAGCCGTTCATCGGCTGCAGGTTATATACTGACAAACGAAATGTTGATGACCAAGTTGAGAAGTTTACGAAGCTTGTGATAAACAGCTCATAAGTGTATACCGCAATATAACCTAAACATCGCAATTATACCCAAACGTTATCTCTTGAATTTATAAGCGCACTGAAGCATAAAGATCGCGCACTAGAGAAGGCTAAATGTTCTCGAATCAGCAAAAGAAGCATTGGCGAGATCACCGAGCCCTGAGGAGTGCTGGCGCGGCCTATCTCAATCTCCCCAGACTCGAGCTCTCCAAGCGTGATCCTTCCTGTCTTGACCGTGAGAAAATCATGCACGAAGTCGTACTCCCGCTTACCGAGTCCCAATTTCTTTATTTTCATTAGTATTTTAGAGTGTTTGACATTGTCAAACGCTTTCTTGAGGGCGAGGCCTAAGACCGCTTTGGCGGATCTGGTCATGCTATCTAATATTTGGTACTTAAGTTGTAACATGGCGTCCTGCGTGGAAAGGTTTTTTCTGAAGCCTAGCACGGTGTGAGAGATCAGGTCGCAGTCCTCGAGATAGTTGGCTAACGGCCGGGTGTCCCGGGAGGCGCTGCGAATATTGAAGATAACGCGGAAAGAATACGAAACAAAAATGATACACTTGTGATGTGGACACCTGCCTACACGCACTGCCCTCTGGCCGGCAACGAGGCTACAGACGTGGAGGCTCGAGAGCTCATGAACCGAGCAGCTGCGCATGCCGATGCCGCCTCTACCAAGGCCACACGCGGAAAAGTGTGGGAGTGGGAAGAACGTATGACTAGCTACAGTGAGATTACGCAGCAATATAAGCTTGGTTGGCATAAAAACCCACCACCACATAGCAAATTAACTAAGAAGCAGTCAGTTGCATGGGGACAACTCCAAAATGACACTTTTCTAAATCCAGTGATCTTGCACCTCTGTTACCCTGACCTGTATTCGACAGATACTTGCAAAGCATGCGATACCCGGGCAACACTGGGGCATATGTTATGGGAGGGCTTGAGTCTCAATGACGCACTCAGCAGTACAAACGAGGGGGCAGTCTCGAACCGCAGGGCACGCTGGAAGGCGGCTCTGCTCAGCTCCACATTAGAACAACAACTATGGGCCGTCCAGCCAGCCGAGGAAGCCCCCCGAGCCCAAGGGCTCGTGGCCGATGCCTAGGCCGGGTTTCAAGACCGCCCCGATTTATCATCACCGGAGTCTTAATAAATGTTATTTCTCTCTCAGCGCAAAAGGAAGAGTTCCGCTTTTTCCGAGCTATCTCTAAAATCCTATATAAACGGAACCACAGTTCATAAATTGCATTAGCATAAAAAATCTTTTTCACAGGGCAGGTGCATTTTAAAGGTATGTACACCAACGGTCTAGCAAATTTGGGGAGCCCTTTAGACTACTGGACTCGTTCGGTGTCAAAGTGCCTGCCGTCGCTGACTGTTTCGCCACGTATTTTCATCCGTTTATAAGGCCTCAGACTCCAAGACTAAGATAGTACTACGGCCCAAGAGAGCACATCTAGTGTTCTATAGCTGGAAGAAAAGTTCATCTGTTCATGCATTAAGCGCTTAAACTAGTTATTTTCGTGTGGCCCGGATGGCATCTCTTGTCAAACGTCCTCCTTGTCAAAGTCGATAGTGGGGTCTATCGAGGGTCGGTATTACGCCCACTTTTATTTTTAATTTACGTTAAAGATGTTTCTTTCGCAAATATTTGTTCTTATTTTCTCTTGTATGCTGATGACATTAACATAGTTAAGGAAATCACTTAAGCTAACCTATGTCGCTTACTGCAGTCATATTTTCGTTCCTTTTATGAATGATGTGACAACAATAACCTTCCCCTAAATACCTCAAAGGCCGAACTAATGAGTATATTTCGCAAAACATCCATCGTGTCATTTACATACTATGTGAATACCATGTAGTTATGCAAGGTTTTTCAGTTCAGTGGTCTTGGTGTTCTTTTTGATAGCATGGTTAATCTTTCTGCTGACACTAATATTACTGCAATGCGAGGATTTCCTTCTCTGGGCTTTGTTTGCAGAATATATCAAGAATTTAGTTTTACTATTGCCTTCCACAAATTGTACACCGCAATATGTCTTCCTCAACTCGAGTATGTTTCAGTGGTAGAGAATGGCATCGTTAAAGCTTGCAGTGATGTCATTGAGCAAGTCAAAAAAAAATCACAATTTTTACAACAATCGTTTTGCTAAAAATGACCCTTGATTTCGTGCTAATACTGCCAGATTGGTACTACTGTCATCACTTCACAGCCGACAAAATCGTGCTGACCTTTTATTATTTTACAAACTAGTTCACGGATTGGCATCCAGCCCTTTGCTTCTCAACCATTTAAATTTTCGAATTCCGCAAAAGTTAACCTGAGAGAAACGAGCTTTTCATGTGCCTGCCAACTTCTTTGAACACTATACCGCTCACAGCATACAAACACTCTAAAATGGTAATGATATTGATATTTTTAACAGTCCACTGTCCTTGTTTTTATGTAAGCTTTGCACTGTACTAATATAGTTTTTCAGAATGTACAGATTGTTCCCATTTTCGTATCCCAGGAAAGCTTCTACATAGTTGTGCACATTTCACTTTATTTTTCATTCCCATTCCATGATTATCTTGTCTTTTTATTTTTCTTATTTTGCGTTGTTTTCTCTTTGTCTGTGCGCTTTCACTCTTTCAATTTAAATTTTTTTGCTAAAGTTTGTCCGTATTCCATTGTTGAGTTGTATTGTTTTATTTCCACATGCGCCTGCACAAGGACCTCGAGATTGTTCTGGTGCACGTTAAATAAATGATTGATTGATTGATTGATTGATTGATCGAAGCTTTCTACAGATGGTCGATTCGATGGCAGCGGATCCCGGTCCCGATCCCGGAGTCGTCCCAGGAATCGCACCATGCGTGTATCGAGGTCCCGGAGCCACCCTCGGACCCACTCCCGCAGCGCGCGAAGTGGGACCCCAACCAGATCTATATGGCGAGGCTACTCCAGGTCTCGTTCTGGTTCACGTCACGGTTCCCGTTCAGGTTCCCGGCCCGGGTCACGCTCCGGCTCCCACTCTGGTTCCGGGCCTCATGCCGGTTCCAGGCCTCACCCCAGTCTCACCGGGGTCTCGCGTCAACGATCGCCTAGCCCATCGGCATTACCATCGCCAGGCAACGCCAGCAAAAATAAGCGGGGACCTCTCACTTGGGCGGACGCCGTCCGGAGAGAAGGAAACACTACATCACAGGTATGGTCGGGTTCACTCCCAGAGCATGATACACACAACACCTCTGAGATAGCGATCTTAAAGCACGAAAATGCGATGATGAAAGAAACAATACGCAAACTCACAGTCGCAATTGCCGAACTAAAAACTGACAGACACGCAGGCGCTGCTATGCCCGCAACCGACAACGACGACAATGCAGTCACTCCGTTGCAGCCGCAACCCGTAGGCGCTGGTAACGTCGACGGCGAGAGCGCACCCAAGAAACGCGCGGTCGCCCACGACCAGCCAGCTTTAAAGACAGAGTTAGACGACATTAAGAGCACGCTATCAGCGATTAAGGAAAGCCTTCGCTTTCTTGGCGAAAGCACGGCTCTCGTGCAGTCTACTCTCGCGGTACACGGTAATCATTTGGGCCAAGTGGAGCAATATCTTGATCACGTCGTCGCCCCTGCCGTTGCCGCGGACAAGCCGTTGTCGCAACGTACAGCCGTGCCCAGTCCACCGCATCACGCGGCCCTTATGCACCCGCCGGGTGCTCAGGCCAACTCCAAATGCTTCAAGATGGCCAGGCCAATTGACGAGTTGCGAATCTGGCAATGGAACTGCAGGAGCTTCACCCACAAGAAAGCTTTCCTGCAGCAATACCTCCGTAGCCACGAAGCCAAACCTCACGTCATGCTATTACAAGAGACTGTAGTACCAACCGCCACGTTTTCCGGATACCAGTGGTTGCCCGGCCCCTCGGGAAGACGCGGTATCGCCACCCTGGTCGCTAACAAGATTACCTGCACAGCGCACAGCCTCAATGTGCCCGAAATTGAGCACGTTATGGTCGAAATTCTCCCTGGCAACATATCACAGCAAAGCGTATACATGCTCAATGTATACAGTAGTCCCAGCCACCATAGACAAAGATTCACACGCTTGTTCCAGAAAGCTGTCCGTCTCGCGGGGCCTAACCCGCTAGTGATTGCAGGCGATTTTAACGCTGCGCATAGCGCCTGGGGCTACACGTACAATACACCCAAAGGTAACGAGCTTTGGAAAAGTGCGAATGACATGGGCTTTATTCTCATTACGGACAGGGCCTTCCCCACTCGCACTGGTACGTCCACGCAAAGAGATACTATGCCGGATCTATGCTTCGTCAAGAATATCTCCGACGCCCGCTGGTCCAACCTCGCGGTAGATCTCGGTAGTGACCACTTCATATTGGCTGTACACCTCCCCACAGTAAGCAGGAAAACCAAGTCGTACACGTGGGTCGACTGGGACCTCCTTCGTAAGACCCGCGCAGAACGACCTCCTCCCGATACCCCACCGAGCCTCGAGACGTGGACGGCCCAGCTCAAAGCTGATGTAAACAAGGCAACAAAAACTATCAGCACAGACCTTCCAACCGTAAGGATGGGCAGTCGTTTCGCCCACCTACTAGAGGCCAAACAGTCTCTATTGGCCCGGTGGAAGGGCCAGCGCCTTAATCGGAGGTTACGCAAACGCATATCTCAACTGAACAAGACAATGATGGATCACTGCCGCATCCTTTCAAAACAGCAGTGGGACGAAATTTGTAATTCGATTGATGGTCAGGTTCGAAATGGCAAAACGTGGAACTTACTCAAACACCTCCTCAATGAAACCAACACCCGCACAAATCAGCGTCATTCGATCGTGAAGATACTTCATCAGGCTAAACGAACAGTGTCACCGGAAGATGTTGTCAAGAACCTCGTGGAAAAATATCTCCCGCTCCCCACGGGCCCTGTGACCCCTCACCCTGATTACTCTGGCAGCGACAACACTAACTTAGACGCCGACTTCTCTATTGAAGATGTGCGCCGAGCTCTCCATGAGCTCAATGGCTGCTCAGCCCCTGGCCCCGATGGCATCACCAACAAGCTCCTACGCAACCTGGACGATTCTTCCGTCACTTACCTCACTGACACTATCAACGAGATATGGAAAAAGGGTGAGATACCCGATGCTTGGAAACTAGCTCACACGGTTCTCATACCCAAACCGGGAAAGGCGCCGAGCCTAGATAACCTACGCCCCATATCTCTCACGTCGTGCGTGGGCAAAGTGGCTGAGCACGTCGTCCTCAACAGGGTTGGTCGAGACCTCGAAGATAACGACTACATCCCGCACCACATGATTGGCTTCCGACCAGGGTTATCCACTCAAGACGCCATGTTACTCCTAAAGCATCAAATTCTAGATGGCGGAAACACTCGGGACTCTCGTGCAATACTCGGTCTCGATTTAGAAAAGGCCTTCGATACAATAACGCACTCGTCAATCTTGAAAGCGATTGCAGCCCTCGGCCTAGGTCATCGATTTTACTACTTTATCCGCTCTTTTCTCACTCGACGCAGAGCCGTCCTCCGCGTAGGAGACCTAGTGTCGGAAGAAGTGGAGCTCGGACAGCGGGGCACTCCTCAGGGATCCGTCCTCTCACCCACGCTCTTCAACCTCGTGATGATTGGGCTTTCCGAACGACTTTCAAAAATAGACGGGCTAAATCACACTATCTATGCAGATGATGTAACCATATGGTGCTCCACAGAGTCGGATGGCTTCATTGAGTCCGCCCTGCAAGAGGCTATCGACATCACCGAGTCTTACCTCAACCATACCGGTCTCAGGTGCGAAGTCGGAGCTGTTGATATATTTGCCCAAACGCCGGGGTGCCAAGCCCAAAGGGTGGAAACCTCCGGCGGAACGCAATATCACCCTCCACACCAGAGATGGTCGTACTATACCCAGGCTAGACACCATCAAGGTTCTCGGCATGATCATCGAGTCCCGCGGAACCAACACCCAAACAGTACACAAGCTCAGGAGTAAGACTGAGAATGCCCTACGACTCGTACGTAGAGTAGCCAACAGGCACCATGGCCTCAAAGAAGACAACCTGCTGCGTCTCGTACACGCGTTTGTTTTGTGCCATTTTACCTACGTTGCCGCTATACACAAGTGGCTACGTGCTGAACGCGATCAACTCAATGCGCTTATTCGCAAGGTGGTCAAACGAGCCCTTGGCCTCCCTATCACCACTCCAACGTGCAAACTCCTCGAGCTTGGTGTACATAACACGCTAGAAGAGATCGCCGAAGCTCAGCAACGTGTGCAATTGACCCGACTCACTACCACCAAGGCGGGCCGCCATATTCTGCGCGAGCTCGGCTTCTTCTCCTCGAGGGCCAGGGACCCCCCAAAGTTGACTCTAATTCCCCGTGAAATCCGCGACCTTATCACGATCGCTCCCATACCACGAAATGTACACCCCGAATACAACAGAGGCAGGCGCCTTGCGCGGGCGACCGCCATTTTCAAGCGCATAAATATGGAAGCGGACAACGTCTCGTTCGTGGACGCCGCTGCCTATCGCAACAACCAAGCCTTCGCCGCGGTCGCGGTATCATCCGCGCAGCAGACTGTTAACTCAGCCACAATCCTCACCCGAAACCCCGAAGTAGCGGAGCAAGTAGCTATAGCTATAGCTATGCTCGACAGCAAACGGGAATTCATCTACAGCGACTCCAGGCCGGCCATCAAAGCCTTCGAACGCGGAGTCATCTCCGACCAGGCGTTACGCATCCTGCGCAATGCGGACCCAAGTGCCCTGAAGCACCACACTGTCATCTGGTTCCCCGCCCATCTCGGCCAGGTGCCGGGTGCCCTATCCAATCTCAACGAGATCGCCCATGATGCAGCGCGCGCACTTACCGACCGCGCTGCCACAGGGCAACCTCACCTTGCTGGGTGTGATACCAATCGGGATGCACCAATCACGTACAATGAAATTACAAAGCACTTTTACTTGGAACGCCGCATTTTTCCACCCACACATCCGAAACTTAACCGACCGCAGGCATTAACCCTACGCCTATTACAGACACACACGTACCCAAACCTTGCCACGCTTCACATTTATTATCCCAATGCATACCCCAGCGACACATGCCCATCATGTGGACACACAGCGACACTCGAACACATGCTCTGGGAGTGTAGAACAACTCCTCCCGACTCTACTTCAAGCAAGTGGGAGAGGTCCCTTAGGAGCTCACTTTTCGCCGACCAGCAATGCGCTGTCCAGCAGGCCCACGAAGCGGCCGCCACGTACTCCCTGTCGGTTCCTACGTCGGAGACGCCCGCTACGCGCTAAGCGCGTCCTGCAGGACCGAAATAAAGTTTTTTCATTCCATTCCACTGCATTGATTGATTGAATATTATAGTCCATTCTGTGGCTCTTTCATCAGACGTAATAATGATGCTCATACTGAATGTAAAAGGGAATCATTTCCAGGTGATGTCATTACCTTACATAGCAGCCATTTTCAAATCCCTGCATGTCTTCTATATGTTGGAGACGCGGCCACAACCCGAGTGACATTTGTGGACACAAACTCCCCCCACATTTTTTCCAATACTATCGCATAACGTTCTCAAATGCGTTCCGTCTTGTCTTCACTTTTCTTGTTTACGCTCGTGAACCGTAGTCAGTTTGACCGCTCTTAAAGCTGTCCATGTGACATGGGTATTGCCTTAACATTGCAGCCACTACGGCTTCTGCATGCAATGCATTGTATATTAGGCGAAGTGAAGAATCGGACGTTTCATTAGCGGTTGAATTGTGCGTGAAAATAAAAAAAAACCAATAAAGAAACAAATAGATCTCAAAAGTTTGTTTGCACAATGTCGCAGACAGATTGGCACAGCGAAGCAAGGACTTATGGCCGTTTGTACTTCCCGTCGACCGACAGGTCAAGCTTCGGCATGCGCGGCTTCCTCTTCCTGAGTGCGCACTTTCTTAGGGCGCCCCATGACCCCCTGGACATGATTGGGTGCAGCCAGGTGGAGCGCAGGTTAGGCGCGAGGTCTCCTTTGACGTGCGTTTCTAACTTGCTTCCTTCTTTTCTCGATCCTTTTTCTATCTCTCGCGTTGATATTCTCTGTGACATCATTTTTGTTCTGTATTTTTCCATTATTTTTGTGCTACGCATTTCTCTCTCCCCTTTTTCATTTCCATCTAACACAAGCTCACTACCCTTTTGTATGCTGTGTTTACACTACACTATTAATGCTATGCTATGCAATGCTTGAGTGCTTGGATAGCCGAGTGATTGTACGTAGCTTCAATTTATTTTTATATTTGTCTTTCAGTCCATGTCTAATTTTCTTTCCCTGTCTCACTCATCATGGTCATGACAGGTGATGCCGTAGCACAAAGTACTGGTGTTCACCCAAGTTGTCTGGCACATACCCGTTTTTAATGATAATGATAGAGACAGTGCCAACGCGTTAAGGCCAACATGCATAAACAGATTCGCTATTAAAACAGTAGAAAATAAGAAGTGCATCCACTCGAAGTTCGTCGTCTTCGTCCTCTTCCATATGCACCTCACTGTTGGCTGAGAACGCGTGTTACGTATTAGGTTATGGTAACATTTTCTAGCTAATTCCTTGTTTCATATTTCTAAATCACTGACAGTGCAACATGAACAAACAAGACTGGATGTGTACGCCTGCAAAACCCATAATTAAGATGAATGCATCCCAACGATATCGGTCATCTTCTCCGTGTTTCAAACTCGGTTTATTTACTGTTTGAAGCACTCAGTTAAGTATTTGCCTATTTCTCGCTCTTTATTTTTCTCTTCTAATTGCGTGACATGGCAAGCTGCAGTGTCCGACATGCATAAACACTTAACATTTAGTTTGTATGTGAACGGGTCTCGCATATCCAGCATGGTATACTGGCTAGGATTTCTGCCTTTCACCCAGGAAGCCTGGTTCGATTCCCGGAGTCGGAATTGTGTGCTATCATGATGTAACGTTCAGCGCTCTCGACTCTTATTCCAGCGATCTGAGATAAAGATATCGATGAGACCTATTTCATTCAATATTTTTGGCAATGTGCTATGATCCAAGTTTTACTCTATGTTTTTCCGTCAATGAAGAAGAAATTTATGAACTCGTCCCCTGTTATTGTTTTTATATCAACAGAAAATGATCAATCCATGTATTATATATTACAATTAAATTTTTATTCCATGCTTTACTATTTATTACCTACATGGCGGCAGAACGTTCAGTTTATATAAAACTTTACGCCGATAATTGTATTTTATATGAATGAGTATGTTTAGCTGAGGACCCGGTGCGGCAAATTAATGACCTTGAAAAGGCCATATCATGATGCCAAAAATGGCAAATGCCAATATTTATTGATAAAACTGTTTGTACGTTATTTACCAACAAAAGACCATTTCATTTGCATATGGTATGAAATATATATCACTATTAGAGGCAACAGAGTACAAATACGTAGGACTGTGTATCATTATAATCTTTTCTGGAAGAGGCGCTGACTCCGGTGACGGGGAGCGTCAGCGTAGTATACACTGTCGTTAAAACGAGGGAGCCAGCGAGCATACCGGAATCCTAACAGTCATGCGGTTCGTCATAATAGCGATGCCATTATGAGAACGTTGTCGGAAACCGTAAAGCACTCATTATACGGTGAGGGGCCATCACCGAAGTTTAATGGTAAAATTGTGGTGGAGGCCTTTACCCAAACTCGTAGTTGTTTATGGTGGCGTAGTCTATTATCACGGAGATGAAGAAGCGGTAGAGCTTAAGGTCATCCACTTTTTTATTTCAGAAGCAGAGCGTCTTGGGTTCGCATGGTGTTCTTTGACGCCGTCATTTTCGTAGCTCCTCGTCGGACCGATAAGACAGGGGTTCCATAAACCACACATAAACCGTTGATAGGTCACATGTAGTAAAAAAGGACTCTAGTCTGTTCGTCCGTCGATCCGAGCATCAGTTCGTCCTTCTGGCTGCCCATGTAATCATCCCTGTCTACCCATCTGTGCATCTGTTTTTTCGTCCTCACCTATTTCATTACAATATGTGTTTGGAGAGTGCTTGTGCCCATTGAAAACAGCCCTGTCAGAAAAGAAGGCGAGACGCTCTTCTCCCTTCTGCAGGATAGAACATGCTAGGGGCACAGCAACCCTATGCAAGCAAAGTGCGAGGGCTGTAGAGTTCGTAGCGTGGCCTTGCCCGTCGTCCACCTGGAACCTCCGTCATAATTTGATAAACTTTTCATAAGCTCTTTGTAATCATTCAGGCAGCTTCGTCCTATCATCAACATTCACTTTATGGATGGGCTGCCAATTTTAGGGGCGAAGCTCCAAATCGTCTAACCTTGTAACTAGTTACGCGTAACCGAGAAAAGAAGAAACGACAACAAAAACGAATGACTACTCATCCTTTCCTTTCCTAGATGGCGTTACTCTGACACAATTCTGCGATTAGCTGCTGCGCGTGCTTTGCCTGAGTGCACGATCGAGTTCCTGTCTCAGTCTCCTGGGTAGTCGCCGTACGTGGCGTGGTGAAGCATTGACGCAGCAGAGCGGCGGGCGCGTTAAAGACGCTTGCGTTCGGCTTCCTTGGCTCGTGTCTCATCGGTGTTACCCACGCGCCTTCTGCATTATCGAATGCGATCGGGCGCATGAACGCATGCACGGATGAACGAATGGACGGACGGATGATTCGCCCCCCTCATCATCATTCACTCCGTGGATATGCTGTGATGTTGTTTTTTTCATATAATTGTGCCAAAGTTCACATTCTCTCTGAAGGAGTCGTAATTTCACTTTATTACAAGATAATTATGTTGCTGTCTGCTGTGATTGATGTATAGCTCTACCATGTTGATTTCTAGGCGCAGTGGCTCCTCAATATGTGAACTGGTTCGTATCAGACTAACCAAGTAAATATTTCCCCCTTTTTTGCTCTGTACGATAGGTAATCCTCATTATTCGTCCATAATAACCTTCAATCTTCTTTTAAACCGAATGTTTTATGAATACTCCACCCCGATGATTTGCGAGTGGTGCGGCCTTAGGCAAGCAGATCCCATTTTATTCCATTCCGTTGTCTGATAATTTCTCAATTTCATTATCACACCGAACAACCTCCCTTGGCTGCGTTTTCCGTCGCTTTACATTTAGCCCGTTGCTGCAATCAATAATTTGTTACAGATATTGTGATCTGCCAGAGTCAATTCGTTCCGCGTATTTTTTGTGGACTGATGCGAAATGTCGTGCTGTAGTTTTGAGGAGTCGTTAAATTGAACGGTTCCGAAATCAGTGCTCTGGAATGACCACTTCCATTCTATTCGAATTTCATTCCGGGCAATCAGGATTGTTTGCAAATTAATTCTTGTATTTGCTTAGAATAAAAAAATTGCCATTCCAACTCCGGGAATGGCGGAGCAGTTCAATCCCATTCCTGAAATTCCTCAATTAAGAAAATGCTTCTCGATAGTTTTATTTAATTAAGAATGAACGCCTCATGAATACATTGTCATGAGATGCATTAGAACTGAAAAAAAATGTAAAACATGTTACCAAGGTCGAGGGTTAGTAGCTTGGTGGCATATCTAGTAAAACCACGCTACTAAACCCTGTCAGAGGAGTTTTTGCGCTCCACATAGTACTCACATGGTCAGCATTTTTGAAAGAATGGCGATATTTTAAATATTTAAGTTTAAATGTGGTAATGCTAAGAAATTGACATAGTGTATTTTTATTTTGACAAACGTAGTGCTGAAGAAGAATAAGCAGTTTTGCCATGCCCCTGGAGTGGTAGGGAATAAGAAAAAAACCTAAAATTTAGTTGAAGGGGCACTGAAACACTTTTTGAGCATGGTCAGAAAATTCTACCGATTGGTAGTAGAGGCTCCCGAGAACACGCGAGTCAACTGTTGTAGCACAGCATGGGGCGTGTAATTCCATGTATACTATCAAAGTCAGCTAAAATATCTTTTTCTTCCCTCGAAAGAGACAGAAGATGCTTAAAAATCACACGTAGAATGCCCATCTACCAGCTATTGCCCGATTCGAACATAGCGTGCTCGGTTGTTACAAAGATCGCCATGGGAGGCCGTCACTTGTCCACGCGCACATGTGCGATCGCACTGAGAAAGCCATGAATTCGAAGAAAAAAAAATAGAGAAAGTGCTCAAGGTGACGATTCGCGCATGAGGTTTTTTGCTTGCCCCTCCCATTCTTCCCTGCTGTGCTTCCAGCGGTTTCGTCGGGACGAGGGGAGACAGACTGCGAATGCAGTGTGTTACAAATCTTTGTAAATCCGCTCGTACTGGTCGGATTCTTGAAATTTCAGCGCCATTGAATTTTTTAGGGAATGAGGTTTTTTAGAGAACTAATTCCATGGTTACTCAAAAAAGTGTCGCAGGGCCCCTTTAATGGGGACGAAACGCTCTAGATCTGTTGGTATTAGATGGAGCAGTGCACCAATGCATGGAAACCTCTTGGCCGAGCGCTGGTGCTCTGGTTCCATCTGGTGCACTGTTCCATCTGTTGCACTGTTGTATCTTCAGCACTGTTCCGTGTGGAACACAGCGCCACACAGTTTGTTAGCACTCATGCTTGGAAAGCGCGCCTTGCAAGCGTAGATGGGGTGAGGAGAACTCTATGTTTTCGCCTGTGCGCAGGTATGCACTGTCATGCTTGTCGCTAAGGTTATTTACGTGTGCCAGGCACCAAACTCCGTGCAAATTGTGTTCACCCCCCTCATGTGTGGGTATCAATGAGAAACAACGTGCAGTAATTATTTGTTTCGCCCTTGAGTATCCATTGGTATAATGCCTGCTTTTGTACGAACTCATGCCGTCGTTTGTTTTACAAATTGGTAGATTGTTCACTATTTCACCATGCTTACCCGTGGCATTGGATTACTAAAGGTTGACCTGGTGGACTTAGAGAATGCGTTGTGGCTTGCGACTTCGATAGAGCATGTACTCAAGCTTACTTAACTAACTTGAGCATGATGTCGTAGTAGTAGCCGACAAGCGTGTAACATAGTATATATGTATTCGTTCTTCCCGATTGTCCTCTTTGCTTGGCGACGTGAAAATGGATATGTGACGAGTCGTATAAACTGAGCAAAGTTTCAAAGAATTTAACGTTAATAATGGAATGATCCTACCCCGGGGCACTGAGCGTGCGGGATGACTATCTCTAACCTGGAGATTCAGGAACGTCTCATCTCCTGGGCTTCATCTCCCGAACGTCTGGTATTTCAAACACAATTGGTAATTGGTCATTACCTGTTTGGTCATTTGGTGGAGTTCATAAAAAAGAGCTTAAGCGTCATTGTGATTTAGAATGCTGCGATTAAGATCGCAAGCAACACAAGGTGCAAAAAGAAGCTTTATTTTGTTTCTATTCATTGAAATTTGCAACGAAATATTGCGAGCTAAATGGCGGCTTCGCCTTTCAGTTTTTAAACCTGAAATATGACTGAAAAGCTCTTTGAACGGCTGGTTATGAGTAAGAAAAGGCAACTGTCATCTACGATGTGTTGCGCCTAACAAACATGAGCTACTGATGGTGTTTTTTGGACGTGGAACCCCACATATTATCATCATCAACATGAGCTGCTTAAGCCTGAACCGCTCGACGCAGGAGCCTGTGTGGTATAAAGCATTATGCATATTTTTCTCTAAAAAAATTCATCGGCGAATCATTTCACTTCAATCCTTTCGCTGGAAATATCTGTGCGAATTTTCGGATCCACACAAGTCTTCGACGCAGACATGGAGGATTGTCCGTGGACTACGAACATCGCCACATCAACATCGCCTCTTCAAGTGTCTTTCTCTCCACCAAGGACGCACTGAAATCGAAGTAGCAGAAGATTTCTGCATAAAAGTTGCCGGTCATGCGTCCGCGTGCACCACGCGCCACCTAGAAAACAGTCCAGTTTCCAGAGATTCAAGAATGGACGCCTTTTTCTCTCTAGAGGAACTACAAGTGGCCTTGACGGCATGCAAACGATCTTCATCGCCTGGTACGGATGGAATCACGTACATGGCTCTTTGCAACCTCGAAAAAGCAGCTCGACGGGCCCTTCTATCCGTGTACAACGACTCGTGGAGCAGCGGATTTATCCCTCATTCATGAAAATCCAGCCGCCTCGTCCCTGTTCTTAAACCAGGTAAATCTCCTCTGCACTTGACCTCTTATCGCCCCATCGCGCTTATCAGCTGTTTCGGGAAAGTGATGGAGAGGATGATTTTGACTCGCCTAGAGTGGTACCTGGAGTGCCACGAGGTATACCCTCATGCTATGACGGGCTTTTGGCGTGGGCGGGCCGCAATTGATAACGTTATAGACCTGGTCTCATCTGTTCAGCATCAAAAAAGACTGAAACGTTTATCTGCGGCGTTGTTCTTGGACGTGAAAGGTGCATACGATAACGTATCACATGAAGCCATTCTGGATGTCATGGAAAATGTTGGATTAGGGGGTCGGGTTTACCAATGGATCCTCAGCTATCTGAAAGGCAGAACTTTCTTTGTACAGACGGAGAATGGCACAACAACGCACCATTGCAACCGTCGAGGTGTGCCTCAAGGCGGTGTTTTTAGCCCTACACTTTTTATTCTAACACTACTCGGCCTCATTGACGCACTTCCAGAATCTGTCCGTCTATCAATATATGCAGATGACATCTGCATCTGGGCGTCAGGCGTAACACGCCTTCATTTGCGTGCCCGGCTTCAGAGAGCGGCTACAATAGCGACAAAATACCTGAAAGAATGGGAACTAGAGTTGTCATCAGAGAAATGCTCGCTTATAGCATTCACGCATAAGACTATGAGCCCATATGTTATTAAAATCAACGGACACACGATCAACTACGTGAAGATCCACCGATTCCTCGGAGTCATAGTTGATCGCGACCTCTCCTGGAGCCCTCACATCGCCCCCATGAAAACTAAATTCACCAAGATCACCCACGTACTGAGGTTTCTTGCTTGAAAAACGTGGGGTGCATCGGTACGAGCAATGCTTCAACTCTACACTGTTCTGTTCCTCGGTTATATGCGATACAGCTTACCCGTGCTTTGCGGGATCCGAAGAACAAACTTGCGCGTCTTCCTGTCGATCCAAGCCCAAGCCCTGAGAATATGCCTTGGTCTCCCGAGATGCGCGTCTACCGCAGCGACAGTCATCATTGCGCGTGATTATCCAGTCAACGCATACATCCGCGTAGACGCTCTGAGAATGCACATAAGACATTTCGCTCGGCTTCCATCTCATCACCTCGCCTCACTTCGAACTTCCAGGCCCCACTCAGCGTTCAGCGCAACTGTAGCTCAGCATTGCGCAGTGCTTCTATTGCACTTCACGCATGAAGCACAGCCGCCGATACCATTATGGTGCCTACACCCACTCAAAGCCCTTCTTTCAATTCCTGGTATCCAAAATAAGAAAAAGTCGTCGCATCTAGCCCTGAAGCAGGCCACATTACTTTTCCTGCAAGAGAAGCACAACGGACGCCTTCACATTTGCACTGATGGCTCGGTGGCTTCAGTAAGCTCTGCAGGGGCGGTGGTTATTCCCGCGAGGCACATCACAATTAAATTCATGACACCGCAATTGATGTCGTCGACAGCTGCAGAACTTGCAGCCATTCGTGCAGCTCTGGAGTTTATAATGAAAGAACCTTCGGGAATTCGGTCGATCTTCTCGGACTCGAAGGCATCTCTTCAATGTCTTATATCACCCTTTCGCCATGGACCTAATGAAGAGTTAGTAGCTGAAATAAAGCTTCTTCATCACCAAGCAACCAAAAAACAGCACAGCATAGTGTATCAGTGGATACCATGTCATTGCGGTATATATGGCAATGACCGCGCAGATGAGGCCGCTAGACCTGTACATGATGGTAACCAATACAGAGCCATCCCGTTCTCAAGAACCGACGCAGCTACAAGACTTCGTTCACTTGCACGTGACCCCACACTGGTACAGTGAAACTCAACAGACTTCACAAACGCGCGCCTGCATAACTTGGATCCCGATCTGCAGCTTCGTCTTCCCCCAAGGATATCTCGAGCTGAGGAGACTCTTCTATGCCGCCTGTGGCTTGGAGTGGCCTTCACGAACGCATACTCTTATCTCATTGGGATGGCCAGCTCTCCTACATGCACTTACTGCAGTTGCGAAGAAACCATCGCGCACCTTCTGTGTGAGTGCACCCATTTCAACGCGCAAAGACAAGAACTCACTGCAGCTCTGGATAGACTAGACGATCGGCCTTTGTCGGAACAAAGGATTCTCGGTCATAGGCCGAGCCCATCCTCAGCCCAGAAGGCTTTGAAAGCTTTGCTGCGCTTTTTGCGGACAACTGGCCTCAAAGACAGACTTTAGTGTCTTATACTCTTTGATGTTGCCTTTCCTCTGTCGCAATTTTTTTTGTAATTTCTCCCTCTCTTCGCAACATTTCTTTTTAACATCTTTCATTCCCCTCACCCATTTCCCCAGCACAGGGTAGGCAGCCGGTCTAAGAACTGGCTAACCTCCCTGTCTTTCCGCTTAAACTTTCTTCCTCCTTCTTCTCTAGCCGCCATCAAGCACGTCAGTTACCACGGCACCACCTGGGCCTACCTCCATCCTGGAACAGAGTAAACGTGGGTTTTATTCGGCACGAATCATCGCGTCTGGTCTTGCGGCGATACCGTATAGTGGCTGTGGCTGCGCGCATTCCAGCTTCAGGCGTGTTCCAGAACCATTTATCATGTATGAATGTGTGCTGCGCTGACCTACAAACCTTCGCTGACACATGTTCGCGTGAAAGCGCCCATGTGTATAGAGGCGGTACAGTATTGCAAAAACCTGCGGGGGAATACGAGGCGAGATGGCGTGCAAACTGGTATTTGAAAGCTTGCAGTGAACAAAAGATCGCGCCCGGGTTAGTAAGCATCACAACTTTCAGAAGCGCCCCGCCGCTGTAGTCTATTAGCTAAGGTACTCAGCTGCTGACCCGCAGGTCGCGGGATCGAATCCTTGCAGCGGCGGCTGCATTTCCGATGGAGGCGAAAATGTTGCAGGCCTGTTTGCTCAGGTTTGGATGCATGTTAAAAAACCCCAAGTGGTCGAATGTTCCGAAGCCCTCCACTAAGGTGGCTCTCATAATCATATGTTGGTTTAGGCACGGTAAACCCCAAATATCGATCGATCAACTTTGCGAAGCGTTTTTGGAATATGCGTCCGAGTCGCCGACGGTGACAGGTGCTAGGAAAAAAGAAGTGAATAGTGGGAAGACAGGAGTTAGGTGGAGACTGTCGCTGGGGTGCGGCTGCGAGAAAAAAATCAGAAGGCGTAAAAGGGGGTGATGCTGTCGCTCTGGTTCCACTTAACAGCGGTTACGCGAAGAATAGCGCCAAACTTTGGAGGAGCACAGTTCATATCAGAACAGATTTGTTGTAGGTGCGTTGCTTATGAAAGTACCGTGCTTGTTATCAGCCAAGCCATTTTAACAATGCTGCTTTATTGTTCAATTGAAAGCTCTGAATTACTATACGATGTTTGAAGTTTAAAAAAACGACAGATAGGCGAAGATGTGCTCCAATTTCAGAAAAAAGACGTAATTCTATTCCCTTTCCATTTTGGGCAAATTGTGCTTACTTTCACTCCCATTCTATAAAAAGACGTAATTCTATTCCCTTTCCATTTTGGGCAAATTGTGCTTACTTTCACTCCCATTCTATGGCATCAAGTTTCGTCTCTATTCAATTCCCATTCATTCTGGGGTCGCGAAAATGTGAAATGATTTTGGAGTCATTCCAATTTCGCAGTGGTAACTCTGCAACACTGGTCCTAATAATCACTGCATAACATGTAGTGAAGAGGAATGCCCACTGTGGGAGCGACATCGACACGTTGGCGTGAGGCGCAAGCGAGGACTGCCGTTGCTGCGACGACGCCTGTATACCCGGGCAGCTGGTTCTGTACCAACGCTGCTACCGCTTTTAGCCTTACATTTACATAATATTTTGGTGGAGGCTGCAGCGGTTTTTTCCGACCCTGCAATTGCGTAGCCGAAAGCCGCCGAAACCCGACATCTTCAGCGGCACAGACGAGAAAGACGTTGAGGATTGGCTGGAATCCTTTGAACGAGCCCTATACTAACAAATAGGATGATGCCATGAAACTCGGTACCGAGATGTTTTTTTAATGAATGTCGCCATGCTGTGGTACAAAACCCCCAAGGCGGACATTCCCACTTTGACGACCTTCAAGACCAGTATCGAAGCTGCTTTTGGACACCCTAGGGTGCGGAAACTTCACGCAGAACAACGCCTACGAAGCCGGTCCCAACAAACAGGTGAGACATTCACCAGCTACATCGACGAGATCCTCGACCTCTGCCGGCGTATTGACCCGACGATGGTGGATACTAACAAGGTACGACACATAATGAAAGGCATTTCCGACGACGCTTTTCAAATGCTCTTCTCGAAGAACCCTGCCACTATCTCGAAGATCTGCTGTGTCAGAGTTTCGACGAGCTCTGACGACAGCGTCTTCTCAAGCGACGCCCTAACGTCCCAGATGACACTCTCTCAAGCCTGACTACCACCTCTGACCTTCAGTCGCTGCTATCGCAGATCAAGGCGTTCGTTCGCGCTGAGGTCACTCGTCAGCTTTCGCTGCTATCAACAGTCGGCCAACCACCATCACACCTGCCAGAAAACATTCGTGAGGTCACCCAGGAGCAAGCATGCGTGGCAATGCCATCTACCCGCGAGAGTTCGCCGTGGCCAGCCCCTGTAGCCTGTGCCGAGGTGAATGCACCTCTAATTTATGCTGTGGTTGCCGCAAGGCCACTTCTTTGGACTTTTACGTCCCTACTATCAGCCGTGTCCACTCTTCGGTTCACTCAGCCAAGGTTCATCTAAACTAGTGGACAATGGCGTACACCCGACAATCTGCCAATATACTTCGCCTGTGGCTTGCCTGGCCCCATAGCGCGATACTGCCGTTGGCGTGTCCCTGTCTATCACAAGAACTACCACCAGAGCTTCGAACCTACCCTTTATGTGCCACCACGCCCTTCGTTCACAGGCTCTCAGCACCCCGACCAGATGTAATTGTACGCCAATCACCGCCCTCCTGTTAACCACCGCTCGCCATCTCTTCGACGCCACTCGCCATTGCCGGTGCGTTGTCGTCCTTCATTGCCGGAGCGGGAAAACTAATTTCCACAGATCCAGAGGCAGGAACTGCGTCACCCGCGAAAATACTAAGTCCTCTTTCGTCACCGACGAATGTTCTGGACATATATGTGGACGGCGTTGCTGCACTCACTCTTGTCGACACTGGTGCCGCAGTCTCAGTTATCAGTGCCAGACGGCCGCTTGCTCAAAAACCTTATGACGCCACTAGCAAGAATATTGCTTCGTACAGCAAGCGCAGAGCACGTCACGCCGGTCGCTGTCTGTACTGCTCGCATTGCAGTTGACGGCCCCATCTATGTCGTCAAATTGCTTGTGTTGGAATCCTGGTCCCATGACCTCATTTTGGGTTGGGACTTTCTCCCCGCTAATAAGGCCGTCATCGACTGCTCTCGCGCTGAGGTGGCATTTGAAGTGTTTTACGACGCCCTTTTATATGGCGCTACTGAAACTGGGGACAAACTATTTGTTGCTGAAGACGTTACCATACCGCCGCACTCTTTGGCCCTTGCTGTGGTGTCTTGCAACACGCTCACTGAGACGAGTGCCCTTTTCACGCCATCTGCCGTTTTCGTTCGTCGCAAGTGTTCGCAGCTACCTCATGCCCTTTTGGAACTTCATGATGGCGTTAGCAGACTGCTCATCTCCAATCTCTTGTAATGACTTCTAACCCTACTTCGGGGCGAGTGCGTTGGGCGTGTTTATAGTCGCGACCCTTCTGCAATTATTGACATGCCGACTGGTTCTTTCGCCGAACACGAAGTCGCTAGATTGACCTGTGCCTCATCGCCGCAGACTACTTACTACACCTGACATACTGAGCGGCGACATCCACACGTTAACCATTTCGCAACGTGCTCAGCTTCTATGACTCTTGAACAAGTTCCGTTCTTCCTTTGACTGTCAGCATGGCCCCTCGGCCGCACGTCAGCTGTGTGTCACCACATCGACACGGGCACCAATTCACCACTGTGTCAAAGACCTCATCACGTGTCTGTGACAGAGTGCCAGGTGATCGTAACCAAGTAGCTGACACGCTCAATCGTGGCGTCATCCAGCCTTCGAATAGCCCCTGGGCATCTCCGGTCATTCTGGTTAAGAAGAAAGACGGGTCAATTTGGTTCTGTGTTGACTACCGTCGTCTTAACAATATAACTCGAAAGGACGTTTACCCCTTACCGAAAATCGACGATTCCCTTCACTGCATCCAAGGTGTGGAGTTCTTCTCTTCTATTGACCTACGGAGGGGCTACTGGCAAGCCCCTATGGCACCTGAAGATTAGCCTAAAACGGCCTTTGTCACACCTGATGGGCTTTACGAATTCCTTGTCATGCCTTTCGGTCTTTGCAACGCGCCCGCAACATTCGAGAGGATGATGGGCAGTCTTTTGCGTGGCCTGAAGTGAAAAACATGCCTGTGCTACATAGATTACGTGGTTATATTTTCGTCAAATGTTCTCACGCATCTACGCAGGCTAGATGAAGTACTACAGTGCCGAAGTTACGCCGGCCTTCAGCTCAACCTGAAAAAATGCCACTTCGGTGCAAGTCAGCTCACAATCCTCGGCTATGTTTTCTTTAAAGATGGTATTCTTCCTGACACCACCAAGCTTCAGGCAGTTGCAGAGTTTCCTAAACCTGCATCTTTAAAAAAATCTGCGAAGCTTCCTTGGCCTCTGCTCGTATTTCTGCCGCTTAACTCGGAAGTTTCCGATGATCGCTGCTCCCTTGACTGAACGTTTACGGAAGGTCTCGAAAAGTTACTCTTGGTCCCTCGCCGGTGATGATGCCTTCAAAAAGCAGCGCCACCCTTCAACCTCACCGCCAATCTTGCGTCAGTTCGATCTGACTGCTCCGATTGAGGTACACACCGATGCAAGTGGTGTTGAACTCGGCACCGTGCTCGGGCAGCGCGAATCGGGATTCCAGGAATACGTAATGGCATACGCAAACTTTACCCTCACCAAAGCGGAGAAGAATTATTCTGTGACAGAGAAGGAGTGTCTGGCAATTATTTGGGCTCTAGGTAAATTTAGGCCGTACCTATATGGTCACCCCTTCAACGTAGTAACCGATCACCATGCTTTTTGTTGGTTATCCACGTTGAAGGACCCATATGGTCGTTTAGCTCACTGGGCTTTGCGGTTGCAAGAGTTTGACATGCGTGTTGTCTACAGGTCTGGCCGACGTAACACTGATGCTGACGCCCTATTGTGTTCACCTGTGTCATCGGAAAGCTCTGCTTCTCCATCTTTCATGGACTAAACGGTTGCGTTTCCAGCAAACCGTGAAATGGCGTCTCAACAACGTAAGGATGACTAGATGAGAGCTCTTCTGCGATTCCCTTCAGACCCATCGACTTTTCTATCTTCTCAAACATTTCGCCGTCAAGTGGTTCACTTTGAGATCCGCGATGGCCTCCTTTATCGCAGGAATTACAAGTCTGACGGCCGAAAGTGGTTACTGGACATACCTCGCCATCTTAGTTCTGCAATATGTTGAGCTTTCCACGCTGACTCTCAGTGCGCACATGCGGGCATTTTCAAAACATACGCTCGGCTTTCTTTCTGGTTTTATTGGCGAGGCATGTACACCTCTGTGCGCAAGTACATTCAATCATGCCCGCAGTGCCAATGACGGAAAGCTCTGCCTTATCACACCTCTGGTCCGACCCAGCCAATCCTTTGCCCAGCCAGGCCTTTCGACCGCATCTGAATCGATCTCTATGGACCTCTTCTATTCAAGGCTTCCAAAAACCACTGGATCATTGTCGCTGTCGACTACTTGACGCGGTACGCAGAAACATCGGCTTTGCCTGCTGCCACCGCACGTGACGTATCATCTTTTTTCCTGCGGAACTTCATTCTCCGTCACGGCACACCATGTGAACTTCTCCGCGACAGAGGAAGTGTGTTCCCCTCCAAAGTCTTAAAGCATTCCTGGCCAAATGCCGTATCATTCACCGGACTACCATCGCCTACCATCCCCAAAAGAAGGGCTTGACGGATTGATTCAACCGTTCCTTACGGGACATGACATCCAAATATGTTGCCTCAAACCACTCCGATTCGAACTTCATTCTGTCTTTTGCGTTGTACGCATATAACACTGCTCCACAGGCGACAACGGGCTTTTCGCCATTTTTCCTGTTATATGGCCGAGACCCTTCCACCACACTAGATACCTATATGCCATCCCATCTCGATATCTCAGAGTCTACGCCCATTTCTGAAGCTGCCCGCTGCCCCGAGGAATGCCGTAAGCTCGCCCTGTCGTTCACAACCATCAACCGATGGAGACAAAAACCTCGGCTTGACGATAACCACCCGTGCCCTAACTTTGTTCCAGACGCCCTTGTGTGGCTTGGGGTTCCAGCGGTCCCTACAGGCCTTTCCTCGAAGCTTGTTTCGAAATACCAGAGACCCTACCACATTGTCTCGCAGACTTCACCTGTTAACTACATCGTTGAACCAGTTACGCCACCCACAGACCAGCGCTTTCGGGGTCGTGAAACCATTCACGTACAGCGGTTGAAACCATGGAAACAATATTACGATTCACTCGTTCTCTGTTCTCCGTGAGTCGCCAGGATGTCTCATTTTCCGACGGGGGAGGATATGTAGTGAAGAGGAATGCCAACTACTGCAGCGACATCGACACGTTGGCGCGAGGCGCGAGCAAGGAATGCCTCGTTGCTGCTGCGACACGACCCGCATACCCGGCCAGCTCTTTCTTCTTCTGTCCCGACAGTGCTACCACTTTTCGCCTTGCATTTACATTATAATTCCAACAATGGTTGAACGTAGGAATTGTATGTTGACAAACGAACAGTAGATGTACAAGACCTCATTGAGAGTCCCAGGAAAAACAGTGTGCGCAAGAAATTTAAAACAAAATTCTTCATGAGCTTATTTCCAGAAGGATTATTGGCGATCCTCAAGCCTGTTCTACTCTGTAAAATCTCACAGTAATATTCTATTCACACCGTATGCTTTAGCAGGAAGTCTTTTTATAATTAAAATATAGCCAATTTGTCAATATTATTAACATTTGCTATTTTCGCCCCATGCAATGAACTTTGCTTGGACATTAATTAGGTGCACCGGAGCATCACTTGAATAAAATTTTCATAGAAACTTCCTCTTATTCATCTGCATAAAGATTCAGGGAAACTGAAAGTTCTGCCACAATGCCGTTAATAAATAATACAATATGCTAAATATGCATTGATAAAACTTTCAATGAGTTTTCTTAAACAAATAAAACAACAAATACAGTGGATGTGTGCACAAATTTCTTGACAGTTGGAAAAAAAATGAGCACTTAAGGTGAAAAAAAAGGTGGATCTCACCGAGATTTGTGCTCGGATAGCTGGATTTAAAGTCTACAGTGCTAACCATTACAACTATGAGACCACACTTCTCCGACGCCTACAGTCGAACCCGGGCCTCTTGCTTGGGTAATATTAAAATAATAATAATGTATTATTATAGGGATACATAATGAAATTATTATTAATATTATTGTTATTATTAGTGTTATTATTATTATAACGCAGGCGTCAATTGTATATACAATGAGTCAGACCTCTGTTGTTACTCGATCAATCTGTCGAAGTTTTAAGCTCCGATATCTCTCTTGTTTTTCCTGGCAAATGCCACATACCACTCATT
Source organism: Rhipicephalus microplus (assembly GCF_013339725.1). Taxonomy (NCBI): domain Eukaryota; kingdom Metazoa; phylum Arthropoda; class Arachnida; order Ixodida; family Ixodidae; genus Rhipicephalus; species Rhipicephalus microplus. Next base: position 167,682,723 of record NC_051166.1, on the reverse strand, counting down.
GTAAGACTATCTGTATGTGCCGAAACAACGAGCCACAGTAGTCAATTTAACCAATCTTCAAGATTCACTTTCAAAAGCGGTGACTACACGGGTTTTTATCATTAGAGATCAGCCGTTGATTGGCCCTAGGCTATATACTGAAAAACCAAATGTTCATGACCCAGTTGAGAAGTTTATGGACCTTGTAATAAACAGCATGTATAAGTCTATACCGTAATATAAGCTAAACATCTTAATTATACCCACAAGTTATCTGATGAATACATAAGCGCACTGAAGCATAAAGATCGCGTGCTAAAGAAGGCTAAATGTTCTCCATTCAACGAAAGGAAAATTACCGCTTTTTCTGAACTATCTCAAAAAGCCCACATAAACAGAACCACATTTCATATATTACATTAGTATAAAAATTCTCTTTCACAGGCCAGCTGAATTCGGAAAGTATGTACGCCAATGGTCTAGCAAATATTGTTGTCCTTCAGGCTACTGAACTCGTTCGGTGTCGAAGTGCATGCCGTCGCTGACTGTTTTGCCACGCATTTTCATCCGTTTTTTAGGCCTCAGACTCTACGACTGATATAGTACTACAGCCCAAGAGAGTTAGTGCATCTAGTGTTCTATAGATGAAAGAAAAGCTCATCTGTTCATGCATTAGGCACTTCAACTCGTGAATATCGTGTGGACCGGATGGTATCTCTGCCGTCATTCTAAAGGCTTATGGTGGTATAGTTGCCCGAGTACTGACTACTATATTTGCCAACTGTCTGAAGAATTCCACAATTTCCACCATGTAGAAAACTGCACATGTTTTTTTCGAGTATTTAAGTCGCTCTGTACAACTTATGTTTCTAATTATCGTCCGATCAAGTTTTCCACTGTGTGCCACATTCGCGGTGGATATTCTCAGCATATTGTATGTTAGCGTGAAACATTTATTGATTCCTAATCGACATTGGTTGCTCCCTGATCGCTGAACTACCACAAGTCTTGCTGGTGTACTTTGATCTGAGCGACGCCTTGGACGAAGCCAGCCACTCACCAGTTTTACTTAAACTTGCAAACTGGGATGTAGATTCATCTGTTGTGAATGGCCAAACATCCTCCTTGTCAAAGTTGATAATGGGGTCTATCGAGGGTCGGTAATAGGCGCACTCCTATTTTTAATTCACGTTACCGATATTTCTTTCGCAATTCGTTGTTCTTCTTTTCTTTTGTATGCTGATGGCATTAAGATATTTTTAGGAAATTCATTCATCTAACAAATGTCGCTTACTGCAGTCCTCATTTAGTTCTTTTTCTGAATGATGTGACAACAATAACTTTCCCATAATACCTCAAAGGCCAAACTCATCGCGTGTCTGTGACAGAGTGCCAGGTGATCGTAACCAAGTAGCTGACACGCTCAATCGTGGCGTCATCCAGCCTTCGAATAGCGAATAAGAGTATATTTCGCAAAACATCCATCGTCTAGTTTACATACTCTGTCAATACGATGCAGTTATGTAAGGTTTATCAGTTCAGTGGTCTTGGTGTTATTTTCGATAGCATGCCTAATCTTTCTGCTGACACTATAACTACTGCCACGCGAGGCCTTCATTCTCTGGGCTTTGTTTGCAGGATCTCTTCAGAATTCGGTTCTCCTACAGCCTTACAGAAATTATACACTGAAATATGTCTTCCTCAACTCAAGTATGTTTCTGTGATATGGAATGACCTCGCTAAATCTCGCAGTGATGCCATTGAGCGAGACTAGAAAAAATCATAAGTATTTACAACCATCGTTTTGCTAAAAATGACTCTTGAGCTCGTTCTAACACTGCCAGATTATTATTATTACCATCACTCCACAGCTGACAAAATCGCACTGACCTGTATTTTTTACAAACTAGCTGACGGATTGATATCCAGCCCTTTGCTTCTCAATTGTGTAAATTTTTTTGATTCCGTGTAAGTTAACCTCAGAGTAAGGAGCTTTTCCTGAGTGAGCCAACTTATTTCAACACTATACTGCTCATAGCATACAAAGTCTCTATAATGTCAAGTTTTACGATCTTGAAGTTTTTAACAGTCCACTGTGATTGTTTTTATCTCAGCTTTGCACTGTCCTAACATGGTTTTTACAATGTACAGATTCTTCGTTTTTTCGTATTCGAGGAGGGCTTATACATAGTTGTCCACATTTCCCTTTATTTTTCACTCCTACTCCGTGATTATCTTGTCTTTTGATTTTCCCCATTTGGCGTTGATTTTTTTGTCTGTGCGTTTTCACTCTTTCATTTCATTTTTTCAAAAAAAACTGTCTGTATTTCATTGTTGATTTTTAGTGTTTATTTCTGCGCGCACCTACACAACGACCTCAAGATTGTTCCGGTACACGTTAAAGAAATGATTGATTGATTGATTATTATCGTTATCCTGCGGTCTTTCATCAGACGTAAAGTGAAGCTCGTAGTGAAAGTAAAAGAGAATTATCATTTACAGGTGATGTCATTACCTTACGTAGCAGCCATTTTTAAATCCCTGCATGTCTTCAATATGTTGGAGACGCGGCCACAACCTGAGTGGTATTTGTGAACACAAAATTCCTCCCCTTTTTTCCCCCATACTCACGCATAACGTTCTCAAATGCGTTCCTGTCTTGTCTTCACTTTTCTTGTTTACGCTCGTGGCCGTTATCAGCTTGGCCGCTCTTAAAGATGTCCGTGTGACATGGGTATTGCCTTAAAATTGCAGCCACTACGACTTCTGCATGCAATGTAGTGTCTATTAGGCGAAACGAAGAATCAGACGTCTAATTAGCGGTTGAATAGTGCGTGAAAACAGACAAACAAACAAGAACCAAACAAGCAAGAGATCTGAAAAGTATGTTTGCACAATGTCACAGACAGATTGGCACAGCGAAGCAAGGACTTATGGCCGTTCGCACTTCCCGGCGACCAACACGTTAAGCTTCGGCATGCGCGGCTTTCTCTTCCGGAGTGCGCACTTTGTTAGGGCACCCCATGACTCCCTGGACACGATCGGGTGCAGCCAGGTGGAGCGCAGGTTGGGCACGAGGTCTCCTCTGGCGTGCGTTTCTTACTTGCTTCCTTCTTGTTTCGATCATTTTTCTATCTCTTTCGTTGATATTCTCTCTGCCAATTTTTCGTTCTGTATTTGAACTTTTTTTTTGTGCTGCGCGATATTCTCTGCTCTTTTCATTTTCATCCAACACAAGCTCACTACCCCTTCGTATCGTGTGTTTACACTACACAATAAAAGGCTATGCTAAGCAATGCTTGAGTGATTGGGTAGCCGAGTGCCTGTACATTGCTTCAATTTGTTTTTCTTTTAATTTGCCTTTCGCTCCATCTTTGATTTTCTTTCTCTGTCTGACTTATTAAGGTCACGACAGGCAATGCCATAGCGCAGAGCACTGGGGTTCGCCCAAGTTTTCTGAAAGACTCGTTTTTAATGATAATGACAAAGCCAGTGTCAACGCTTTAAGGCCGACATGCGTAAGCAGCTTCGCTATTATAGAGTAGAAAATAAGAAGTGCACGCAGCCGAACTTCGTCGTATTCATCCTCTTCTAAAGGCACCTCACTGTTCGTTTAGTAGGCATGTGTCGTTGTAGGTTGTGGTAACATTTTGTAGATTATTCCTTGTTCGATATTTTTAATTTGAGACATTCCATCATAAAAAAAGAAAATTGCATGTGCGAGTGCTGTAGAGTCTGTGGCGAGGCTTACCCCGGTGTCCATCTGGAACCGTCGTAATAATTAACGTTTTGTAAACACTTTGTAATCATCCACCCGGCTTCGCTCCATCATTAGCATTCATTTCATGGATCGACTACCAAATTTTTTTCAGATTATCGCGTCAAGGTTTACGATCTGTTCGGAAAGAGTCGTAATTTTGCTTTTTATCAAGAAAATATGTTGCTCTCGGCGGGGTTGATAGACAGCCCTACCAGGAGAATTTCGTGAGGCAGTGAGTTCTCAATGTGCGACTTGGTTCGAATCTTACGAACGAAGTGAATGTTTCCCTTTTTGTCCTCTCTAGGTAAGATAATTGTGTTTATTTTTCAATGATAATCGTGAACCTTTTGTGAAGTTCAATGTCATATGAAGACATCTAGCCGATGGTTTTCGATTGTGTCAGGCTTGGGTGAACACATTTCATTGTGTTACACTTATTTGCCTGCAAATTTCTTAATTATGTTATCGCACGAAACAACCACTCTCGGCTGCGTTTTAGGTTGCTTTGCAGTTATTTCGTGTCTGCAATCAATAACTTGTTACAGATGATGTGATGTGCCAAAGTTAATTCGTTCCTCCTATTTTTAATGGGCTGATGGCAAACATGGTTTTTCGGTTTATAAGCATCGTTAAATTGAATGGAACACAATAAAATTGCATATTCCAACAACGGTCAAAAGCAGGAATTGTATCTTCACAAATTTATAGTAGATGTAGATTACTTCACGGAGTGTTCTAGGAGAAACAGTGTGCACAAGGGTTTAGAAGCAACAGTATCTACATGCTTATTCCCAGAACAGTTACTGGCGATCCACATGCCTAAGTGTTTTTACTCTGTTACTACTCGTAGTAATATACTACTCCACATAAGCATAATGAATTGAAATGTATTTTTGTGGTGACAGTTCACATATAAACAGTTTTATCATAATAATTGATATCTGCCATTTTTCGCGCAATGCAGTTACATTTACCAGGTGAATATTTAGACGCACTTGATCATCAACTGAAGATACATTTTCATATAAAATACCATCATCGGCACAACGTTTCAAATGAACTAAAAGATCTTCCACGATGTCGTTAATAATTATTAAAGTATGCCATATATATATGAATGTGCAATAATAAAATATGCAATGATGATTACTTGTAAAAAAACAACAAAAGCAGCACACGTGTCCATGAATTTCTGGTAGATTCATTGAAAAACGATCAGTAAAAATTATTTCAATGTGCATTGTAAAGCCTGTGAAGAAAAATAAAAAAAGCAGGTCTCACCGTGATTTGCATTCGGATCCCTGGAGTTAGAGTCCAGGTTGCTAACCGTTGCATCGTGACACCACAGACTTTCGGCGAAGAGGATCAGACCCGGGCCTTCTGAGAGAAAGCTAGGTATACTAGCCAGTAGACCACGCCCTAGCACGCTGGAGATGAGTAGCCATTAGCAAAAACAGAAAATTTTTTCCGACATTGTGTCGGCTGTTGAGTTCCATCGTGAGCTGCGTCCATGTTTTTCGTTTTTTCTGAAGATGCATAGCGTCCGTCTTGGTAGTAGGTACTTGCTGATGAAATCGGTCAGGACGTATCCACTTCGTCAGTGAAGTTCACTTCAGTGCATCATTCCACAATAATTGCAACTCCTCGAAAAGTGCCGTAAAATGCTCAAACTATAAAATAAATCCAGTGAAATAAAAAAAGTGCAAGAAAACAGCAAACATTGAAGCGACCATGATAACACCACCAAACACAGCAAAAACACAGATGTCGAAATAACGAAAGTGACCTGACCACCACACTGCATCGACGGGAGTTGCAGAAAACTGGTCAGACAAAAAACGTGCATTTCACCGAAAACTGGCGGCGTTTAAACAAACATTTCTGTTTACGTTTCACTGCTTATGTTCATAATGATGTTGGTTTCTTGCAATAAAGCTAATTTATTTCTATCTATCTATCTATCTATCTATCTATCTATCTATCTATCTATCTATCTATCTATCTATCTATCTATCTATCTATCTATCTATCTATCTATCTATCTATCTATCTATCTATCTATCTATCTATCTATCTATCTATCTATCTATCTATCTATCTATCTATCTATCTATCTATCTATCTATCTATCTATCTATCTATCTATCTATCTATCTATCTATCATCTATCTATCTATCTATCTATCTATCTATCTATCTATCTATCTATCTATCATCTATCTATTATCTATCTATCTATCTATCTATCTATCTCTCTATCTATTATCTATATCTATCTATCTATCTATCTATCTATCTATCTATCTATCTATCTATCTATCTATCTGCTTACGGCTTTTACCTCTCCTGGCCGTTTGGATAATGGTATCTCTACCAAAACTGGTATGGCATAAGATGACTGTATGACGAGCATAAGTGACTAGTCATAACATAAAGATCATGACATGTGTTGCAGAATATTTTCTTGGAGTAGGCCATACTGTCGAAGAGGACGTAGTGGGAATAGGCACGCTCTAGAAAGAGGAGAGCTTGGGCTCTATGACGAATGAACGGGTCGTCTCCATCTAAACTCTGCGGACTGGTTATTTTGTTACATTTAGGTGACAAAATTTGGGAGGAGGGACCTAAGATAGAGCGGCCTTCACGAATTTTGACGACAGTCGCAGCCTCGAGGACTTCTGTGAATCCGCCTTCGGTAAAGTTGATTTGCGAGGTCTAAACACCGCTGGGACCTGGGAGCACGACTCCGGTTGCAACTGAGACCAATAGCAGCACCCATGGACTTACGTGAGTACAGGCATCGTCTGGAGGTTAGGAATACGGGGGCCCTCACGTCTACTTCGACTCCGTCCTGACTCGCCCTTCATGACGACGGCCCGATATTCACAAGTCCAGGCAGTCTATAGTTCAACGACGTATACCTTTACAGCGCAGCCCCGTGAGTGCAGGCACCGTCTGGAGGCTCGCGAGACGAGAGCCCTCACGTCTTCTCCGGCTCAATACTGACTCGCCCTTCACGACGATGGCCTAATATGCACAAGATCATGAAGAACGACTGCCCGACAAGTGAGGAATATCCGTTGTGCGAACCTTCTGCAATGAAGGCTGTGTTGACTGCGACTTCACCTCATGACACAGCCGGCCAGTGACTTCTCCTGTTTCCGACACTGGACTGGAAGACTTAGACGTTGTAAAGTCCTCATCACCCCACGTACAAGTGCCCGATGGAGGACAATCAAGACCAATACTCAAATCGAGAAGAAACAGAAGAAAGAATGTTGTGAATGTTATGATTTACATTTCGTGGTGTTTTCGCTCTTGTAGTGGTCTTGTTCACATGACATATTGCAAAACTGTTATGGTATGATATGACTGCTTGGTGAAAATAAGTGATTTGATTGATTGATTGATATGTGGGGTATAACGTCCCAAATCTATCATATGATTATGAGAGACGCTGCGTGGAGGGCTCCGGAAATTTTGGACACCCGGGGTTTTTTAACATGCACCCAAATCTGAGCACACGGGCCTACAGCATTTCCGCCTCCATCGGAAATGCAGCCGCCGCAGCCGGGATTAGATCCCGCGACCAGTGGGGTGAACATAAGTGACCCACCATGACGTAGAAATCATGACATGCATGTGAAGTAAGCCATGACTACACGCTACGCTCATCGGGCGCTCGACGTCGTTTCGCTAGCAGCCGCCCCAGTGGGGATTCGATCCCGCGACCTGCGGGTTGAATAGAATTGACGCACCCTAACGTGGAAATAATGATATGCATGTGATATAAGTCATGACAACACACCACGCTCATCGGGCGCTCGACGACGTTTCCCTAGCTTCAGATATACCGAATTTGGTATTATGGAACGTGAATGGATGACGAAGAAATATGACTGGTGCAAACATGATAATCATGAGATGCGTGTCATGTAAGAACACGACTACATGTCACGCTCATGATGTGCTCGTGGCCGTTTTGCTAGCTTCACATATTCCAAATTTGGTATTACGTGACGCGAACAAACGACGAAGGTAAACTACAGTCCAAACATGATAATCATAACATGCATGTCATGTAAAACATGACTACATGCTACGCTCATAGCACGCTTGTGGCCATTTAGCTAGCTCCACATACAGGAAATTTGGTATCACGTGACGTGAATAGACGACGATGGTAAACGACACGTCCAAACATAGTAATCATGATACACGTGTCATGTAAAACATGACTACATGCAGCGCTCATAGCATGCTCGCGGTCGTTTTGTTTCATGTATACTGAATTTGAAATGACGTGACGTGAATGGACAATGAAGGCAAACGAAACATCCAAACATAATAATCATAACATGCGTGTCTTGTAAAATATGACTACATGCTACGCTCATTGTGCGCTCGCAGTCGTTCAGTTAGCTTCACATATATCAAATTTGCAGTTACAAGGCGTGAATGAAGGACGGAGGTGTATGACTGGTGTAAATACAATAACGATGTCATGGAAGTCATGTGTGGCATAATTTGCTTCCAGCTCGTGACGTTGTGCTGATTTTAAAGTGACGTATCAACATCCCTTATTCGTGCTTCGCAGGTCATCAATTCTCACTGTATGTAGAATACACCAATTTTTCTTGTGCAATAACAGCCTGCAGGTGTTACAATATAGATGGGTGCGCGTGATGTGAATGGTGTCTCGATGAATCAGGTGCACAATGAACTTCGCCAATTCATCTAGCATCACCTCTTTCCACGAAACACCTCACTCGTCACTGACTGGCGTTTCAATCTATGCATCGAATAATATTGCTTTGTATATGTGAAAATCCTATTATAAAAATAAGAATATCACGCGCATTGCAAAAACGTTTCACGCTGTTCTGCAGTGAGAGCCAAGATGTACTCCGGTGGCAGTCTTTTCGTGAGGAGCTTTGTAGCCGGTGCCAGCACACCGCGCCCGAGTCAGGGGTGGACCTCGCACGTAACTAGAGTATCTATAAGATTGTGCACAAAGGTCACAAGCTATACGCACTTGCAGTGTAGGAGACAACTTGAGGATGTAAACAAACCCATAAATGGCTGCGGATCTGTCAGGCTGACGCCAAACATCATCAACCATAAAACTTGAAGCTCAGGTGCTGTCATCTTCGGACCCTATAGGCTCGTCCTGACTCAATTCAGGTGCGGTTTTTAGCCAGCTTCTGTCTTTTAGGGCGCAGGTGCTTACAGATGTGTGCGTGACGACGAGGCTATAAAAGTGACTAGTGACACTATATGCGGCCCTGTGTCTGATTAAACAATACAAGGTAACCCAAAACTGCTTAAAACTGGTTGAGCAGGCCACCTCCACATTTCATACATGCGGCGGACTTTCGCAAATATATTTTTGTAGAATAAATTTTCTCTTACTCTCAGCAACAGCTCCCTATTGAGTAGCTGGCATAAAATTTTGAAAATTATTAGTCCTCAACACTGTCAGATGGTGAAGCATATACCTTTATTTGATACCTGACTTGCAAAGACTCCTTTCATTACACAACCTCAATAGTGCTGCAGCATAAGCACGAACGGCACGCACTTCTGTCAAGTTCGCCTGCCAAGTGTATTTTTCCAACAACACATGTACTTTGGTACGCGCAAAAAGTCCGTCAATGATCACTATGTTGCCAAAACGGCAAATTAAAATTGATTCCAGAAGTGGAGTGGCGTGTCTAACTAAAGTGCTGGGTGCACGAGAAACCAATTTCACATGCCAAAATTGACGATACCAAGTGTCGATCACCGATGATTGATTGGAATAGGCCTGGTAACGGAAACGTTAACCGCTGTTTATCTGATAAGCACCGGTTAACCATCTGTAAGAAGTGCCTGGGCTCTCATTTTTTCCCGCGACGTTATTGTAACATCTTTGTTTTTTTTTTATCAACGCTGAAGGCTAGTAGCAACCTCATTTATTCATGTGAGCGCATGTCTCATGTCGCATACCTGAACGGGTTTATATCGCAATTGGTGGATTTATGCTAGGACAGCCGATTGAGTGGAAACTGCATAATTCTGGCGTTTCATTGCATCTGTGTACAATCACGTTCGCATGAATGCAACACGCATGTAACTATGATTTCCGAGCGAGCAATAAAACAGACAGAGGCGATGCCAAAAGATTTCACTGGGCTGGACCCGTCTCACCGAGTTCAGTCTCCGTCTGGGCTCTCTCGACTTAAGACAACGATGCTTTGCCGACTATGGCTTGGTGTCGTTTTCACCAAAGTTTCCGCCTTTCGAATCGGCATGGAAGACAGTGCTGTTTGCGATAATTGTGGCAGCGATGAAACAATAGAGCGCGTTCTCTGCCACTGCCCTCGCAAGAGCGTGCAAAGATGGCCGCTAGCTGCTGCGTTAGCTCGCCTTGACGACAGACCCTTGTCAGAACAGTCAGTGCTTGAAAGCCGACATGATCTGTCTTCGCACAGCAAATCAGAGAAGGCCTTATTGAACTTTTTGCGTGGTAGTGGCCTACTGAATAGGCTATAGCACCCCCGCTCACGTTGTTTCTTTTTCGCGCGTTATTTTGCTATTCGTTTTCTTTGTCCCCTTTCTTCCCCATTTTCCTTTTCCTTAGTGCATAGTAGCAAACCAGATACTCCCATTTCTGGTTGACTTCCCTGCGTTTCCCTCATTTTATTTTCTCTTTCATGTCACTTGAAATTCGAGCGTTCAATGTAAACAGAGACTTAATAGGACAAGGACTTGTCTTACTTAGCTCCTATCAAAGTTACGCACTCGCATTTGAAGTATCATTAGTCAGAGTGGGGTTGAGGGTGTAAGGGAGGGACACATGGCAAACGAGTTCTTTCGAGGAGGCAATTACGTGTTGTGTTTTAGCTGTTTGCTTTAGTGAATGGTGGTGGGGGTCAGCTGAAAATTTTGGGTGGCGATTGACACCTAGCGGGCCTCTTGGCTACTCTTCAACCACAAGAGTGTTTTCTTCACCATTGAGGAATTCATCACTGAGACTAAAAAACATACTGCTTATTTCGGCGCAATTAAATCCTTCAACATTATTATGTGGTAATTCAAAACAATATAATATTTAACAACGAAATGTAAAAATGGTATATATAACAGATAATATTGGGAAAATTATGGACCATCTCCCTGAAGGGAACTCTGATGGAATGCGAAGCAGTAGCGGTGCACAAGGCGTTGACCCGGTTGAAACGGGCGTCGACGCGGGTGCTGGAAGAACGATTTGAAGCGAAACTTGGTGTGGCGTTTACTCAGTGTAGCGAAACTCAGTGTAGCGTGTAGCGTTACAGACACTGGAGGTGGCTTGAGTTTCCTGTAAGTTTCATCGCAGAAAGACTGCGCTTGATGGGCGTTCGAGCGTTGCGAGAGGGGGAGAGAGTGAAGAAAGTGATGACACGCGGCGAATGGCGACAGGCTGTAGGGAGAGAGTGATGTCCACGCACGCACACTGTGAGGAAAGGCGTGACCTGCTTGCACCGCCACAACACCTGCGGCCAGGGGAGTGCGGTGCGGACGGAGGGACAGTGTTACACAGGATAGTGAACGAACTGCTTCGCATCTGAAATGAGCCGCTACTCGGGCAAATATACCCTTCATTAGATGGAGCCACGCTCAGAGGAGTAAAGAAACAGCAACAACAAACGTTAAGAAATCCTGGCCGATCCCTCACAGTGGGTACGTGCCATATTATGATCATCATCGTCATCATCAAACGCCTTCTCGTAATCTATGAAGGCTACGTATAGTGGTTGGTTATATTCTGAGCATCTCTCTATTACCTGATTGATAGTATGTGATATGCGTATTATGATGGGCTCAGACAGACAGACAGACAGACAGACAGACAGACAGACAGACAGACAGACAGACAGACAGACAGACAGACGGGAATGCTGCGAACCCTCGGGGGACAGTATTCTTACTGGCACGCTGATGGGCGCCGCCATGAACACCATGAAAGTGTAGAAGACAACCGTGAGCAGATGTGCGCTGGAGCTTGGGCAATGCATTCGAGAGCTAGAGAAAAGCATGAGACAGTTGTAGTTGAATGATCATCTGGAGTTCTGCCAGCCTCAACAGCCCCAGAAGTCACCTTCAGATCGAAGCAACCGAGTTTTAACGGAATGACGAGAACATCAAACTTGTCTAATTGAGCCTCGCAGGCAAAGACGGCGAAAAATCGGTGAGTTCGGTTACAGGATTCACATGCGACCGAAGCCTGGAGCCCTCGAAGGGGACGCCACAAACTGGCTGGCCGCCGTACTCGGCTCAGTAGCGCTAGCCTGTAGCAATGTGTTCGATGATTTCACAGTGTTTTACCGGGATGAAAATGAAGAAGCACGTCTGATGATTGAGGCATGGTATATCGATAACAGCGTTAGGGGATGCGTGAGCCGGCTATCAATTATCTTGCATAAAGATGAGATCAAATAACTTAACAGTTATGTTTCACGTAGACCACCACGCGTGCCAAATTGATAGGTTGAATGGGCATGCAGAGATAACTTCACGTGCTTTTTGTCTTCTTCGCCGTTGTGGGATTCTTCAGTTGTCGGTATAGGCGTTTGTGACTTTTTTTTCGTGTTTTTTGCACGCCCTGTATGTTTTAGAACGAAACGAGTTCGACGAAATTTGGAAATATAACTTGTTTCTTATGAAGTGAAGCTCGCCCAAACGTACGTTGTTCAGTGTCTCGAGGTACTTCCTGTTTATGCGCGCATAAGCCATGTGCTCCGCTTCTCGAATACATCTGCGGTGCGTTCGCACAAGTTGGTGATCAGTGATCACACTTGGCAAACAGTAGGTTCCCACTTCTGGTCCTCTTATTTACACTTACTTCACGATCTTATTCACACCATCGTATTTACACTTACTTCTCGTGTGTAGTCAAATATCGCACAGATCACCTTTGCAACGCGCGTCGCTGACGGCAAATCTGGGAGCCGCGCAGTTTGACTTGGTGTCCGCTGCTGCCATGTGCGCGGTGATGGTGGCGCAAGCCGAAATCGTATCCGAGAGCTCTACATGCGGCGTGGCCGACCTTGCGAGGTATGCATATTAACATTTGCAGGGCGTCATCGTATCAAGCCTGCTGCGGCCAGGACTGAACCCACGACCTTCGGGCCCGCAGCAGAACACTTTATCCGCTAAGCCCCCGTGATGAACCAAACTCACGCGCGAAACTATTCCTTACTCTTGTGCTCATGGAGGAAAGAAAAACCCAGGAGGGAGCAGGACGTCACGCACCCAGCCTTGGCCAGTCAAACTGTTTTGAAGCCATCCAATTAGGCCCTTTTGCCGTGAGATCACGCAATAAACGAGACTTGCCGAGATGTTCTTGTTTGGTATTCGGTAGTTTTTAGTGGGAGAGCGGCAGTTTGGCCGCTTCACGGAGCGTGCAGCTGATCCGTAAGCTGCTCGGTATCCCCACGCCTCCACTTCTGATCGCGCTTGTTACGTATGATCGCGCTTGTTCCGCTTCGTTCATTCCGTCAAGCGAGAAATTGAGGTGAGCCGTGAAAGGTTCTCGAACGAACGTCAGACGTGCACTTCAGTCGAATTAGTGAGAGCATTGTGAGCATATGACGCATGTATTCTTCACACGTTATTGACGGATATTATCATTGTGTATCCTTCCCGGGAGTTGATAATCGCCCGGCAGCCGACAGAATTGTGCGTGCGGAACTTCGCAGGCAGTTTTTTGTCATTGCCGGCTGCAGTCACATGGCTAATGTAGAGCAAAAGTTTACTACGTGACAGTGCCGTGTTGCAGGTGGTGTTGTTTCTGCGGCTTCATGTATATAGCGAAACGCGTTTGCTGGCACGGCCATCTCTTGGAGCTCATTTTCGTGAGCGGCCGTTCAGTGAAGAGGGCCAGCAGTTTACACTGGTTCATCTATTTGGCGGTAGTTTGATTTATTTACGGCATAGTAGTACACTGTAGCATAACCACCACCGAAAGCGCAACGCCATGACGACACAAGACGGTTGTACCGGCTCTTTGATTCCGCGAGCGGTCGGCCGCAGTTTCCGCAGGGACAGTTAATTACCGGTACAGTTTGAATTAATCACTCCATAGCCTGCTTTGGAAACACCACGTGACTACAATGAACCAGTAGTTGTTTGACCAGCAGTTCGCTTTTTTGGGCGGCCGGCTGTCGTAGGAACGCTGGCGTTTTGGGCGGGGACAATTATAGTAGTCACAGCATGTTTCCAGAGCAGGCTATGGCGTGATTAATTCAAATTATGCCGGATAATAACTCGCCCCACACAAAATACTGGCGAAATCTTCGCTTTTTGACGGCCGGCCGCGCGCGAAACCGAATTGCTGGTTAAACGGCTATTCAAGGGCAAATAGCTGTACTGGTCTGCACTTCATGGCCACTCACGTGAAGAAGTGCCGGCAAAGTGTGTTTTGCTACACGAAGTCGCAGAAACAACCCTACCTGCGACAGGGCACAGCCACGCAGTAAACTTTCGCTCTTCAACTTCTTGCAATAATCTTACGTCGCATTCCTTGAGATGTGTCTACATAAGATCATTGAGAGTGAAAACTCTTTAAGCTTCGAAGAAACACTGCGATTCAACGCCAAAGTCTAGAAACGTAAACACAGCGTTCATGGTAGTGCTTCTGCGTTACTAGCGATGAAGCACTTTTCAAAACAAAATGAAACCGAGAGAACTAAAATCTAGTGCGCACGCTGATGTTTTGGTCACGTGTTGGGCCGACTTGGTGGGCTTCAATCACGTTGCGCAACACTGCCTCCTGTATTTTTCTTCCTTCGTGCTTGTGTTGCAACAATAATAATGGGTTCGATATTGTATAGTATACTGCGTGAGTAAAATATTTCTCCCTGAAGAAGTGAACGAGCCACGTGCTTTTCACGTATTTCTTTTACACCTACAAATTGTGCCTGAGGATTCGTTCCCTATAGCGGCGCTCGAAAGTTACCGTTCCAAGGCAGAAAAACACTGTCGACAAAACGTACATTTTCTCTCGAGCTCGGCCTAAAAGTCACTTCGTGTTTAAGTTCTTCAAACATAAATAGCCAAGACTCCATGCTATCTCACTCGCCGTTTCCAAAACAACGCACCTAGCAGGTGTTTCGATCGTTTTGCGGCCTAGAAAGTATCAGTGACTTTGCGAGTGTTTTGCTTAGCAGGCCATCCTCGCCCAACATCGTTAACATATAGTGCTGCTTGCGATCATTGCGGCAGCGATGAAACGATGGAGCACGTTCTTTGTCACTGTCCTCGTTACATCGTGCAAAGACGGCAGACAGCGGCTGCATTAGCTTGCCTTGACGACAGACCTTTGCCAGAAAAATCAGTGCCTGAAAGGTGACATGATCTGTCTTCGCACAGAAAATCAGTGAAGGGCCTTATTGTTTTTGCGTAATAGTGGCCTATTGTATAGGCTTTAACACCCCAGCTCACACTTTTTTTTCCTTTTTTGCATGTCTATTTCGCTCTTCACTTTCTTTCCCAGCTTTCCTCCCTTTCCCCCTTCCATTAGTGCAGGGTAGCAAACCGGATGCTCCAATTTCTGGTTAATATCCCTGCGTTTCCCTCACTCTTTCTTTATGCAAGCGCAGCGAACTAAATCAGTTTTCTTGATCGAGTATAGTACCTGTACCGTTGTAAGAAATCTCTAGAACTATATCTGTAAATGTATTGTTACACAAGAAGCATCCACTCCGAGAAGGAAAATCAGAAGAGTCTGAATGGTTGCCGTTTTCAAGTAGTGGTTCCTGGGAAACCCGCCTGATATATTTCCATTTTTTTTTACTTTCTATCACTAGGGTTTCATCCAAGCTACGGACTTCACATATCAATAGAGGCGAAAGACTGCCATGTACGCTCGTGTGTACTTAGTGTGCTTAGACTGAGGTGCACGCGGAAGAAACCCTGATGGTCGGAATTTCGAAACCCTCCACAACAGCATGCTTCATTCTAGGGTCCCTCAATACTGTAATAAATGACTATACTTATAATAATTATTAAGTTTTACGCGAGGGTTAGACGGATGGAAACACTTTATTTAAGACTGCTTTTCTGTCACTGTCCTGAGCTCGAACGCAGCCTGTGAGTTGTTCACGGAGGGGCTTAGAATTCAGTGCTGCCCGGGAAAAACAAGAGAGGCTGGTCATTTTTCTTGCTGCCACCGGGTGTGTTTGCGTGTTTCGTAACCAGAAATCTGACAGCTGATGCAGCATGACGCTGCGAGAGAAAGAGATGGCTACAAGAAAGGCAACATCCTGCTGCTGCGAGGAGACTGCGACTCGACATTATTACAGAGCCCGATGCACAGCTCCAAGGCTTAGCGCCCGTAAAGAAGCAATGTAACGTAGTATGTGCACGCTTGAGAGATACCATAGACGAGCCCAAAACTGAGCCATTCGTAAAGGGGCTGTCAGACGAAAACGTGGGTTCGCCTTCCGCTGTAACGTGATCTCTGCCCTCGTCCTTGCGATCATTCTTTTTTGGTTTTTAAAAACGAGGGCTTGATTCCCGTGATCAAAAACGGAACGTTCACTCGTTCCGTCAGGATAGAGGAGACAGAGGAGTTGGGGTGGAAGTGAACACCCTTTCTATAGAGCTCTCCTATGGAATCATGCGATCTGCCATTGCAAGGATGAATCTGTCAGTGCCTGCTGCAACGTGATGCTGCAGGCGCAGACAGACTCGAGCTCATGCCTCGTTCTATCTTCTTTTTTTGCACTCGTTTCACTTTGCGCCCTTTAAGATAGTGATAATAGAAATACCGATTGTACCAGCGTGCAGCCAATCCAACTGAAAAGATAAGATCTTCTGTGGTGAAAAAGAAAAAAAAACGAGATATGAAAGACGGAAAGGTGGAACAGGTTATTAGTTTGACTACCTTGCACTGGACAATATGGCAAGTTGTCAAAGATAAAATGAAAAAAAAAGTATGGCATGATCTCACGCGTTGTGGCAGTAGATTTATTGTGGAGCAGTCAGCAAGTAAACATTGTATGCAGGATTTTTTCGCCTTGAGTCAAACATTGAAGGCATACTAAAGAGAAACAATGACTTAGTTTATATTGACAAACTGTGATCGGAGAATGCCAATGCCACTACCAGAAGTTCATTATTAGCGGACAAAATCAAGTTTGAAGTTTCAATTCTTAAACTTCGCGCCAAAATCAGCTTGCGTAACGTCAAGAATTTCAAAATGTATGTTTCATAGTTTAATGACATATGCTGAATGATATTTTTCTAGTTTTTGCAAACTACGCCTATGACACACACAGGTTACAATATACTTCATTTGTATCGAAAAAAAAGCATCATAGGACGCAGTAAATGCCTTCAAAATCTATGACGTCACACTGTTTGGTGCGGGAACGGCAAGATGGCGTCTGCACTGGTGGTTTCTTTTCACGCGTTTTCTCGCTTACCAAGCGACTTGTCAGAGTATGAGTGGTGCCTTCGGGATTGTTGAATTGTAATTTACTAATACGGGGAAAATCGCTTTGCACTTTAGTGTCACTATAAGAGGTGTATTGATGTTTTGGACGAATTTAGTGGTTTTGAGTATATCGTATAAAGAAGCCAGCTATATCCACTTCATTGGCGTGTAATGGGTAGCTCAAAGTCGAATGCAGCGTCGGCAGTCGCGTTGTAGTGATGTCACTTTTATCAATACAGAGCGCATGCTGCGGTGCAAATCAATAGTAGCGGTCGTCGGCGTATTTACACAACGCTTTTCTATAGCCTGCAGAGTATTTGTTCATTACGTTGATAGAAAAGAAGACCATGAATATTGCAAGCACAATTGACGTTGCCTCGACGTC
>NC_051166.1:167620137-167660137 GCF_013339725.1 Rhipicephalus microplus | reverse complement strand
GGCGTTGGACTTGACTGGAACGATTCTGTTGTAGTTACGGGGCGCACAGAGTTCACTGCAATCGTTGCATGCATAGCCTCCGTTTGCGAAAAGGGCGCGTTTTGCAGACACAGCGATGCAACAACTGAGACGCGTATTCACGTTCATCTGTGTACCTGTGAGCACGTTTCGTGCGTCATTTGTGCGTAAGAAACGTGGGGCACGTTCCGATCTGCCCACCATTCTGCGCGTGACCTTCCACTTGGTTGCTATTGCGTTCATTGCTTCACCTATACGGCAAAGCTATGACTTTTCTCATTCCTAAACGTCGGTACACCATATATAATGTCAGGAAAAGATAAACATTTTTTAGAGAGAGAGAGAGAGAGCTGACAGAAGAGTCATTCGAGGTGGGCGGCGCTTCTAGTCCAGAACTACTATAGCAATACGAGATGTTTCATTTTTTAGCCGGAAAAATTGTGGAGTTGTAGTTATCGTATACGCACCCTTGGGGTAAACAAGTTGAAGTCGGTTGTACCAAAGTCAGTGCAATGCGTCTGATAACACTGTGGGCACACAACTTGTTTTTATTTTTTTGCTGCATGTGGCACAAGTAAAAAGTTCCGAACATCCAGGCTTTTTAAAGGTTTGGGAGCGCACAATAACATGACTAAAACAGTGTAGGTTTACGTTCGATGGTAGGCAGGTACTATTGAAGAACCCCATTAAGCTTAAATTTCCTTTACGGTCAGAGAGATGTGATAAACCAGTGCACATCTGTTACGTCTGCGTGGAAGAGTGCGAAAGTGCGAAAGAAGACAGGGACCATCCAAAGATGGGGCGAGTGTTTTCACGTAAAAAGAAAAGCCGAGTTCTCGGAAATCCTCGTACACTTGTTTTTTAAAAATCAAAACAGGTAGATAATTATCTCATATACTTGATGTCGCTTCCCGTGCAAAGGTTTTCATGTTCTACGAAAAATGACACTTTATCAAGATGTTGTTACATTACGTATTTTTTAGCAACAGTTGCACTCTTAAAAAATGGAGTGACGTTCTCTCCATTTAGGGAGGAACGGTGATGTCCTCAATGTTCGTCTTTAAATAGAGAATCGTTGCTCTCTCATTCACGGAGAAACATGTTTCTCCCTCGGAAAATCAACATGGCTGACCCCAGGTTAGCGACGCGAGCCGGCTTAGCAAATGCATCGATTATCGACTGATAAGGAGTACACGGCACTGAAAGTTACAAACAATGGTCCCGCTGAGCTTGATATCGAACGAAATGATTATAAAAACAAGCCGACGAAACTGTAGTGATGAAAACATCGCAAAAGAGAACGACGGAGCAAGTAGGTTTCATTCGGCCAGTGAGGCGACGTTCACTCTGAAAGACACGGATACTGCGGAGTCCTCACCCGAAGAGTGCATGCTAGGCTTGCTGTATTTATTTCTCGCAGATTCACATAGTGTAGCGACGTTATCCACGCGTTTACGGGGCCGCAGGTCACGAGATGTGCTTCCAAACCGTATACTCGATCACAGCGAAACCATTCCAGCTCAGTAGTGCAGCTTTGATAGATGTTCAACGTTATATAGTAGCTGGAGGTGTGAGAGCGTCGTAGTCATAAAGTAGGTGGTAGCTGGCGCCATCTGAAGGGACTGAACGATACTAAGAAAAAGGTTGCCTGCGTCGACGTACGTTGTCATACCCACTATCACGGCTGCTTTGCGGAGAATTTATGACTCAGCCAATTCCGGATTACTCACTGTCACTTGACGCCTAGTATATGCTGATGCATGCAATGTATGTAACTACACATGTACACGAGGACACATAGTACGCATATAGAGTGAACTCAATGAACAAAAGCACAATGAATCATTATTCACAGCGGCACACACTTGGACACGTTTACTCACACCCTACTACGAAAACGCACAAGCTTATATAGCAATGAATTTCGACTGACCTTAGTGGCACAGGTTACACGAAAGCTTTTATACACTTTTTTTACGTTTTCTGACAATACCACAACATGCGCACACGTAAATATGTTGTATCTGATGCTTAGACAACCGGAACTTTATTAACGGTTGCAAAATAATGAACGGAATAATTACTAGACCTTATCTGGTTTTTGCGAAAACGATTACCTCAAGCCATGCATGGAATTCCCACGGCATTCCAAACGCAGCGCCATCTTTCGACCACTGCCACAGCTATTTTTTTTTCTTGAAGCCTCCGAGAACGCAAACGCTTGCCGCGCGCTAGCCATTTCGGAGCTCACGTCTTTTTTTATTCTTCCACTTGTTACTCGGAGAGGGTGCAGAATGCAGACCAGACTTGATCTCCGTCGTGGTAGGTGTCCTGGGGTCGCGTCGACCTCGTTTAGTTGTTTCATGTTAACGTTTGCTTATATTCTTTTTGCGTGCTTACCACAAGTGTGATCGTTAGCCATGGATACAGTACATCGCTAACTCTTCAATGACAATGTTTTTGATGCGGTAACGACAGTGCTAGCAGTGTATACGTACGTTACAACGCGGGTCTTGCGAGAGAAATAAGCGATGACCTCACATGCGACGGTATTTTTTCGTGAGCGATGGCAGTGGCTGTTGGCGTCGCAGCAGCTCTATTACTTGAGTGGAGGAACTAGCGCTACAGTGCGTAAATTTACTATAACGTTATAGCATGCTGTGCCTAGATACTTTTCAGCTTCAGATGCCTCTCGCAATTTGCCTTGCGTGTCAACTTGCAGTCATAGTGCGTGCCACAATTTTGTTGTTAGCGCTGTGGCTGTGGTGGTTACTATTAGTCTGGATTTGGAATACTCTTTTCACAAAGGTGAGTGAGTGTTAGTACTTACCTGCTGAGCACAGTTGTTACTAGAAGTGCATTTTGTGTTGAGTGTCTCACGACAAAGGAGAACCATGGACGAGAAAGGCATACTGCATGCGTGCATAATTCCGTCTTACCTCCCAGTGCTGGCATGGGCCCTTCAAAACGCATGTGATTGAGAATTTGGTTTAACTGACAGAATTATTGGTTTACGTTTCACAAAAGTGTAGTTATGATGATGTTTAAAACGTTTCTGATGGTTGTAACCCATTCTGGCGAATAAACGCTCGGTGAAACTTCGCAGCCTGTTTTCCTTTGTGCTTTCACCTGCCGTGGTAGCATAGCCTTATGTCTTTCATGTGACTATGCTGGAGGATGGAGGTTCGACTTCCGACCACGGCGGCCATACTCGAATGGGGGTAAACTGCAAAGAACATCCATATGGCGGTAGTGGCATGTATAACTCTATCAATTGTATATGATCGTGCTTTCACGCATGGACTGTACAGAGGTATCAGGTTTCCTAGAATGTTGCAAAAATTAAGTGTGATGCTTTTCTATGCGCCTCGTTGAATTCATGAGTGCTGTTGGTGCCGTGAGAAAGTAAAACGCGTGAGCTTACCAAATATGTCGACCCCGAAAAAATTCATTATTTGTGTACAGTCGAAGGTAATCGATAAAGCAAGACTGTTTGGGAAGCAGAGCTCCTTGTATTCGTGACAAATTGGTAGTATGAAACAACACGAGACACACACGGAAGTGTGCGGAACATCGTGCGAGTGCCTGGCGATAAAAAAAGGAGGCTTTTACTCTACACCAATGAAACAAAAAAAAAAAAACGTCACTTCCGCATTGCTTGCATCAATCTTAGGTGAAAGCAATCGCTCGCGACTGGCTGCGGCCGGCTAGGCTCAGCGTGCGCATGCGCGCGCGCAAGACCCCCGTGATCGAGGAGAAACTTGAACACTGAAGAAGGAACGTTGGTCGTTTGGTCCTTGCCGCGAGAGGGCGCGACGGGTAAAGCGCCCAAAAGGGAGGAAATCGCTGCGGCAAAGGAGGAACGGAGCCTGTTTCTCCATTCTCGCTCCTTTTTTTTTTAGTGTGTGGAAGGTGTTTCAGTCTGTTGCGCCTGTTTCAAGGGCATAAGTGTGTTGAAATATACCCGATTCTTTGATCCTCCCTAGAGTGACGTCCTCCAGAGCATGCCCGCTATCACGAACACCGCGTTTACACGTGCTGACGACTTAAGCGGCCCCGACGGCTCTTTCATTTAAAACCGATCGTAGATATGCGAACCTATATGCATGCACCTAAGTCAGCCTCAAACATTGACATAATATGGTGGGGTGGGCTGCTGTGACGAACCTTTGGCCCCTGCCTGAAGGCACACACCTATGGAAGCAATTGTGGTGGCTGGTGCTTCTGTGAAAACTGTTGGACAACCATAGGATTGGAATTATTTTTCACTGGTAAACGAATAACGGCATAATCGCGCGCGTAGTCGGTGCTCTGGCACGGCAGATCTTTCACGGCGACTGAGGAATAAAAGAATTGTAGTTCCAGAAATCAATTGCCATGGAAGTTATCTGACACGGCTGACGTTGGTCTTACTGTGTTCACCATATTATCCATTGTACCAAACTAATGTGTAGTAGCGCTTGGCCTTGAAAACAGTGACAGCGATTGTTCTTAAGATATCTACTTTCAGGTCTTCTTTGTGATGAAAATGACGGTGTAATACGAGATGCACAGAATTAGAGCTTGGCATTCATCCGAAAGAGCAGCTCACGTGTGCAAGAATTAAGGAGCAGTTGCGGCTCATTTGGTATTTCATAAGTGTTGTGACAGTATGCCGTGCAAAAATATCTCAAGAATCCTGCATTTTTGCGTTCGTCGTCTGTTGTACATCTTGTCGCGCTTGTAAAAGCCTCGCACAAGATGCATTTAAAAGGTAGTCGTCATAATGGGCGCCCTCTCACAGGCGCTTCACAAGTAGAAGTCAGTGGCGGTTACAGGAATAATAATATCTCGAGTTTTGTGTCCCAAAATTATGATATCACATGAAAGAGGCCGTAGTGGAGGACTCCAGAAATTTGGTCCATCTAGTGTTCTTTAACATGCATGCACTGACATGGGCTTCCGGAATATTGCCTCTATCGAAATTCTACCGCCGCGGCCTGGATCAAACTCATGACCTTCAGGTCAGCAGCTGAGCACCATAACCACTGTTCCAGAGTGGCTGTTGTAGAATCTTCTGCATGAATACATATGGCTTTCACAGATGCATCCGCCACCACGGAACAGTGGCTAGGGTGCTCGGCTGCTGATGCTGACCCAAAGTTTGGATGTTCGATCCCGGCTGCGGTGGTCACTTTTTGAGTGAGGCGAAATTGTAGAGGCCCGTATACTGTGCGACATGAGTGCGCACGTTAAAGAACACCAGGTGGTCGAAATTTCCGGAGACCTCACTACCAACGCTTCTAGAACTAGGTAAGTTTCAAAACAGAGCGATGTTGCGCGGCGCCGCCGCTGCCAGCGACAAATGTGGCGCTGCTGTCGCCTCCGGATTCACTCACTCCATGCTCGCTCGTCTCACTCCCGTAACCTCTATCACCTTTTCATGTTGCAGTGCGTCGATATCTGTGGAGTCTTCTTTCTGCGTGAACAGTTTTGTGTTTCAGCGTGCCCTGTTCTGCTTTTGTATGTGTTGCGTGTTTTCATCGTGCCTAGATGTTGCGTTCCCGGCTGTAGGGTGGCTACAGGAAATGAGAGACACCATGACATTTCTTTTGTGCCCGCGTATACCTGAGCAGCGAGAGGTATGGGACCACGCTATTCCTCCTGCGGATAAGAAACTGCCCAGCACCTCACGTGTGTGTGATATGCACTTTCATGTGAAGGACATCCTGAAGACTTTCACTCACGTCATCAATGGTAAGAAGGTACAAATCGCCGAAGAAAAGTAGGACCTCGTCGAAGGATGCGTTCCAGGGATATTCCCGAATTGGCCCGCTTACCTTGAATTCACCCGCTTACCCCGAATTTGCCCGCTTATCTTACCCGCTTTACCTTTGTCGTGGGGCCCGCGACAAAGAAGCGAAAGCTACCCGATAGGAGTGGGGTACTTTCCAGAATATTATCGGTGAAAAAGAATAAACTATCTCCGAGCACTGAGCTCGAAGACAGTGAAAGAAGCCCCGACATGCCGTCAACGAGTGGCGTAATTTTACTTCAAGACATCGAAAACATTTGTTTGCCTGCTGCATGCTGGCGGAAAGTTGTTGAGAATGACAAGATTTGCAAGAAGTCTTGTGGTGTTTCTAGTGCTCAAAGCAAAAAAAGAGCACCATTTGTGGAGAAATGCGTTGTCGTCGCAGAAGACATGACAGTCACTATTAGCAGCCATCACTATCGCTTAGCCAAGTCACACGCCAATGCAGATACCATCACCCAATTGGCCGAACTTCTGGAGGACATAGAAAAGCTGAAAGTGTGTTCATGTTGTCCAGTGTGTCGGCATGCAGACTCGTAAGTAATGACTACGAAGTGCTCACCGATACCCCAAAGTGCGGTCCCTGCTCGAAGCTGTGGTTTCAGCTGTGTTAACAGGTTTGATTAGAGGAACTCAAGAAGCAGAGGGGCGGCATGCCTTAGGAAAAGCGCCGCACGCGCAGCTTTTCAACGGTCTAAGTTGCTAAAGAATGTGACTGACATGAGAAAAAAAAAAGCTGTTTACAGAACCAGACAAAAGCCGCGAGATTGCGCCACATAGCTGTAATTTATTTTCAAGCATGAAAAAAAAACAGCCACAGAGAGGATGCAAGACATTGTAATTAGGTTTTTCGCGTCTAAACATCTATTGCGAACGTACACCAACTAGCAACTAACCGACAGACTCGTATGTTATGCTATATATATCAAGCATTGTTCATTGTGGGCAGTTCAGAAAGCCATAACTATACTGTATTTGCCTTACACCGCTAAATATTACGCAGTATTAAGTTTCTGCGGCAGCACAACAAATCTCGATAATATACTGTTGGCAAAGCTCTTTCAGAGCGGCCACCACGGCGTCTTGCCACGATGACTACACGTTTTAGTCTGCTAGCGGAAGCTTGTTGAGTCGCCAGTGCCACCAAACCAGAAGCTGTCCCGGCGCAGTGTGACGAGTAGTCTGACGCAGGGAGTTTTGCAACTTACCTAGTCTAGAAGCGTTCCTCACTACGGCGTCTCTATTATAATAATAATAATAATAATAATAATAATAATAATAATAATATATTATTATTATTATTATTATTATTATTATTATTATTATTATTATGAGATGGCGAAAAAAAATTATGCACTGGTGACCAAAATCGGTGCCAACGCTATTCATGGAACGTCGCTATGAATGAGCTCGCTACCCCGCAGGGGCGTTTGCGCAAACAGGCGTTTCATGTGTAGCGACACCACGGACCTGAGCTAACGAGGGGCTTTGACCTCTCCCACACCTAGCCGTGCGTGGCTGAGTGGTGTCCGAGAAAAAGGGGGATCCTGGGGATTGAGCTGATGCCGGCTGATTGGACTTTTAATTCTTCCCGGCAGAGGCAACACACCTCTTTGGCCCCGGCTTCACGTGGACGGCACCCCTGGGCTGACCCACCTTGGGGAAACCAGCAGTCGCCTTTTCCCATTTCTCTCTCCCCATATCTTCGTCTTTCCCTCTCTTTTAATCTTTCCTCTCCTCTTTTCTCTTTCATTTCTTCTGATTTTCTTGGCGGCAAAGGTTAACCTAGTGTACAGTATCCAACCTTGGGTATGCTATATCGGGTTATATTAACTTCGTACAGCTGGAGTCTGGGATACCTGCGGGCTTCTGCAACGTCCCCATGTTGGGTTCGATGTTTGGGTGGCTGGCCTCGCTACTGAAAGCAATATTTTTTTATGAGTTCGACCTTTTATTTACACCTTCCCAATCGCCCTCTTTCTAAAACACGGCACACCGAAGTAAATATCTAACTTTCATGCAAAGAATACTGAAAATTCCCCACATTTCCATATCATCCGCACCGAATGTCCTGACATAATCCCAAAATCATTGTCACCTTTCTTTGTGTCGAAGTGTCTTAGAAACAATTTTTGAGGCGATTACAAAAGCACAAGAATTGCCAGTTGAGACATTCTTTTAGAACTTATGTACAATGCCCCATATGACAAGTTAAAATCTCTGGTATCTTTTGGCACTACTCCTATATCTATAACAGCCCATGGTTCTTTGAACACAATCCGCGTTGTGATATACGATAGTGACCTCCTAAACCTCACAGGGGCTGAACTCCTTGATGGATTGCAAGATCAGAATGTCATTCAAGTGCAGATAATCAAAACAAGGCGCAACGACCAGGAAGTTCCAACAAAGCACTTATTCCTCACCTTTGATACTGCCACACTCCCGAAATATATTCAAGCAGGCTACATAAAGATGCGCGTCCAACCATATATATCTAACCCTCGCAGGTGCTTCAAGTGTCAGAAGTTTGGCCACAGCTCACAGAGGAGCCGTGACCACGTGTCATGTGCACAATCTGGGTTTCAAGAACATGAAGTCGAGAAGTGCACGTTTGATCCACACTGTTCAAACTGTGACGGAAATCCCCCTGCTTACTCACGCTCTTGCCCTGCGTGGAAAAGAGAGAGAAGATTATAACACTAAAGGTCAGCGGAAACATCTATTACAAAGAAGCACAAAGCAGATTTTCATTCGTCCTACTTTCTTATGCCGATGCGGCGCGCGTGGGGGTGGCACCACAACGGTATCTCGCACCTGTGCGGTTCACGCACAGTGGTCCACGAGCAACCTCTACCCCCGCAACATCATCCATTCCTACAGAGGAAGCAGTACGTGCTGCTTCGCCGCCAACGAACATGCAGGCCTCTGGGTCTACAGTTCCCGGGCCATCTGCCTAGGCAGAGAACCCTAAGTCTTTCGCACCCGCACGCGGACAGCACGAGCGAGCGTACAGCATCTCTGCCGAGACGATGGACACAACTCAAGCTCTATCGGTGCCTTAGACGCCGAAAGATCGGCGTGCTCTAAGGAGCCTGCCAAAAAGGAAAAACCAAGTATTAGGGAGCTGCATGAAAAGGCGTTCTAAGCAAAGGTTGTGTACTTGGACGCACAGCACGAAAATTCACTCAAAATGGCTACACAAATAATGCACTAGAATGCAAGGGGTCTTGTCCACAATCTCGTTGACGTTAGAGAAATTTTACATAAACAGTATCCCAAGGTGCTGTGCATCCAAGAGACCCATCTAAAACCATCACAAACAAAATTTCTGCGACTATGCTATGTTCTGCAAGGACCGGGATGGGGCAACGTCTACGTCCGGTGTTGCATGCATATTAGTAGAAACACTTCTGCCTTTTAATTTCTTAGTTTTCAGACGGCACTCGAAGCAGTGTCAGTCCGCGTATTCTATTTGACAAAATAGTCACTGTGTGCTTACTATACATACCACCAAACTACAAACCTAAACCGCACAGACTTCCATCACCTCATTGATCAGCTGCGGGCACCCTACATTGGTGTTCGTGATTTCAATGCTCACAACACTCTCTGTGGGGATGCCCGATGCGATGCGAGAGGCCGACTGATAGCGCGATTCTACCTGTGTTCTGGAGCATGCCTCTTCAATAAAAAACAGCCTACCGATTACAACATTCTTCACAACTCATATTATTCCTCGATTGACTTGGCGCTTGGTTCGCCCTCTCTCTTCACCCAGTTACAATGGAACGTGGTCAAGAATCTACTGCTCTGACCGCTTTACTGCTATGTTACACTGGACAAGATCACATGACTCTCCTCCTCGTATTCTCAAATGAAAAATAGCATCCGCTGCCTGGGAGAAGTTTAAGGAATCAACACTTTTATCTCGCGACTTTATCACAAATTGTCACATCGATTGTCCAATTACATTGTTCAGTCGGTTTATTCTTGATGCTTTTGAAAAGTGTATAAACAAAACAAAACCTGGAGCACCCTGCGCTAATATCTGAATGCAGAAAACCTCGTCCAATTTAAAAAAGGGAAGTCACTGGGTAGGCGAACCCATCGTCAGACAAGAAGAGATAATTGGGTCAAGTTTCTGTCTGGAATCAACTCTTATTCCCACGGAAAGAAAGTCTGGAGTAGCCTCAGAAGTTTTAAGGGGCCGACAGCGCATCCCCTGCATTTGGTGAGTCAAGAAAACACACTAGAGGACCAGGCAAGTAGTCTCGGAGAGCACTTGGAGCCCATTTGCAGTTCCGCTCACTACTCAAAATCTTCCTACAATATAAATAAATGGCAGAACGCACAGCTCTTGAGTTGAAGACTAAAACAAACGAACAATATAACACTCCATTTATAATTGCCGAACTTATGTGGTCTAGAATGCGTGCCACAGCATAGCACCGGGGCTAGACAGAATTATGTATGACATGCTCAAACACCTTCACGATGACACCTAAATCACTTTATCTGCCCTGTATATCGCTATCTGGGCTGCCGGGCACCGGCGGTCCACGTAGAGGGAGGCCATTGTTGTTCGATTTTAAAAGAAGGCAAGGGCCAAGGAACACTTTGTACAAGCTGCTTTACAAGCTGCTTGTGCAAAGTGTTCGAGAAAATGATAAACAAAAAATATGCATTTTCTAGAAACCAACTAACTGCTCGACCCTTTTCAGTGTGGTTTTAGAGAGGGCCGGTCTACTACGGACCATCTCGGACGGATTAAAGCATACATATGTGTGGAAAAAGCACATGACACCACATGGCACTACAGGATCCTTAGAGATCTGTCTGTTAGAGATTTATATATATCTGTAATATAAATCTGTTAGAGATTTATATATATGGCAACACGTTAAATATCATAAAGAGCTACTCATCCGAGCGAAAATTCGGTGTTCGTATTGGGAATGTCTTGTCCAGGCCATCTATTGAAGAAACGGGAGTACCACAGGGCGGTGTCCTGAGTTGTACCCTTTTTAATATAAAAAAGAACACATTACGCCTCTGAATTCCACACAACACATTCTACTCCTCATATGCGGATGACATCCAAGCAGGCTTTAGGTCATGTAATCTTGCAGTGTGTGAGTGCCATGTCCAGCGCTGTCTGAACAAAGTGTCTTAGTGGGCTGACGAAAACGAGTTCATGTTGTCAACATGACATGTGTAGTCTTTTCTAAAAAGAGAGGCCTCCACCCGAATCCCGCAATTGACGTGCATGACCAGTGGTTACCCGTAGAGGCCGAACATAAATTTCTAGCCCTAATTCTGGATTCTAAACTCACATTTACATCACACATCAAGTATATTAAAAACAAGTGTGTAAAACAATGAACATTCGGAATGTACTCTCGCGCACATCATGGGGGAGTGACCTAACTTGTCTGGTCAATCTCTATAAAAGCCTCATACGCACGTGCCTGGATTATGCGGCAATAATATACCAGTCTGTCAATTCAAGTGCTCAGAAAAGGCTTGACCCGGTCCACCATTTGGGCATCCGTCTGTCTACGGGTGCTTTTCGCACTAGTCGCGTGAAGAGTTTGTATGTTGAATCCAATGAGTGGTCATCGCACCTGCAAATAACGTACATGTCTTTTATATATTATTAAAAAACGAATGCAGACAAAGAACACCCTTCACACACGACTATCAATGACTTGTCTAGCTGTACGCTTTCCTAGAACCGTCCTTCGTTTCAAGAGACCTACTCACTTCGTGTGAGGAGCCTCGCTAAAGCAACGGCTGAACCATTTCTTGAGCATCGTTTGATGCCTCCCGCTCTACGTCTGCTACCGTGGCAGAGGCAGCCCATAGGCTGTGGTGCATCCTTTGTAGAAGTTACGAAGCAACCACCTATAGCACATATACACACTCACTTTCTCAAACGGCAGCACAAATACAATTGTCCTAATTCTTTACGGATGCTTTTAAGTCTCATAGTAGCGAGTCCTACGCTGCCGTTGGTCCATTCTTTTCAGATTCGGACATTCTCTACCCTAATTTGAGCATATTCACAGCTGAAGCGTACGCAATACTTGTGACCGCTAAAAACACAAAGGAATTAAAATTACTGATTCACTGGGCGCCAATTAAAATTACTGATTCACTGGGCGCCGTAATTCACTGATTCACTGATTCCCTGGGCGCCATAAAAGCTTTAAAAACCCTCCAAAACATGAATATCTTGTCTTTTTGATGCTTTACTCTCTTTTATGCACCACCTACTCACTCAAAAATGAAGTTGAATTGTGCTGGGTGCCAAGGCAGCGTGAAATACGGGAAAATGTGTTGGCGGACCAACTGGTCGTCTCAGCACACGACAGCGCTAGCACTAATACATCTATGGCTGTCGCGGCGTTAGAACTGAAACACCTCGTAAAACAAAAGCTGAGGGCGAATTGGCAGCTTTCATGGGATAAGCAAACACGACATATGTCACATGTTATCAAACCGAGCCTTGGAACTTGGCCGTCAGTGTCGAGGTCACGCCACCCTCGAGTAACACTTACAAGGCTACAAATAGGTAACACCCACAGCACTCATTCGTACCTTTTGTTCGGTGGTGATTCTCCCGTGTGTGACAGATGCGGTGACTCACTCAGCGTGCTTCATATTCTAATTGAATAGAAGGAATTGGATGCTCTTAGGCGAAAACACTTCCCGCTTCTCCACCGACATCAAATACCGCGTCATCCGTCAATGTTCATAGGTAGAGAGCCAGTTTGTTAGTACAAATCATTGTTCGCATTTTAGGAGATATAAATATAAAATAGAGTAGAGGTTGCTGCTGCAGTAACTACATTAGAAGCACCTGCCTGGCGGCCTTTGGACACAAGGGTTGTTGATAAGGCAATCGTGCTGTTATCCTTCCATGTTTTTATTACTTCAATTTATTGTCATTCATTTTCCCTCCAATCGTCACATCATTTTATTGAGTTCAGTATCTATGTGTTTCACCCGCCTTAAGGCACGGAATTTTAGCCGACTATACCGCGACGTATTATTACCATTGCCCACATCACTACATACCACCGTAATACACCGACAATTGTTACACTTTGCAATTTTTATGGCGCTCTTTGGCCAAACAAGGCCCTTGTGCCAATAAAACCAACATAATGATAATAAATGAGCTAGCTAAAATAGCCGATGGCGGGTCAAAGGCAAAACGAATAGGCAACTCGAAGAGCTGCGGCAGAGACTGAGCAAGTGAAGAATCAATAAATCCTGAAGGTGGAAAAACATGCATGATAAAATAACTTTACATCTATTTGAATCTGAAGCTAAATTTCTTACGTAGCCTGTCTCGGTGTGCTTTGATGTCAAATTTATTACTTCAATATAATTTACTAAGCTTAGTTGAATTCTCACGTGCGTGGGGCATCTTCCAAGTGTTTTCGAGGACCCATAGTAACAGAGCCTGCTACGCCCATATTAAGCCTAAAGATAGGGCAAAAATGAAGAGATAGAAGTAAGGAACGAAAGGCACTGGTCATTCGTTTCCGTTCCAGGCTTATTTGCTGGGCTGATGCAAGCAATCTGGGACAATGAACTGTGCACCTTGTGTTTAAGGAGCCTCTAAACCACCGCTGAAAATACTAAAAACGAGCTCATTATTCTGTCTCGGCATTTCCCGTCACTGTAGCACAATTCGTGACGCTAGCAGCAGGTTGATGTAACGTCAGCATAAAATAAGCAAGATGATACGAGCGATATCAGTTGTCAATTGCCGCTTATCTTCTTTTTCTATGCAGTCGCATGGCTGATCCCCCTGTCTCGCTTGAATATCGTGTGAGATACAAAGCCTCCATTAATGTAAACAGGTACCGTGAGTTCCATAGAAGCCCGTGTATTCAGTAGTTGGTGGCTCGTTGCTACCGTCGCCATCTACGTAAGGAGGGGACAACTAAAAACGAAGAAAGATAAAAAAATAATAAAATATGACGTCCCAATCGGAAGCGATAGCAATGCCGTGACTTTGCCTTACGTGGGGCGAAATTGAATTTTTCTTTTGATGCGGATCCTTTACGTGCAGTTATTATTACGCAATTCTATTGCGCCTTGTGGCTCGCTAATTTCATTCGCCAGAGAAAGGGAGTACCAACAAAAAAGAATGAAGAAGGAAGGCTGTTTTATCAGCCAAATAGTGTACTTGCGATATACACCAAAAACTATGCAGATGATTCGTTCCAGTAAAGCTTTAGTTTGGGCAAGGTGGTGCAATCTTGAACACATGTTTGCGTTACGCGAAAGAAAAACATTGATGAAGGAAAGTGAACAAGACGGCCGCCAACTTTCGACTCAGATCAAAGTTTGCGTCCTTCCTGTTCACGTTCCTTCGTTCGTGTTTTTTTTTTCGTGCAACCCCAATAGTGCTTCAAGTTTGCAGATTACATTGTGACTATTCATGAGCACAAACCATAAGAGTTCAAAAACGCACTTTCCCCAGTCGTGGAATACTAGCGCAGCGAAACAGAAGCCTCGAGAATATTGGTTGGCAGCCGTAGTATACAGCGTCTTGTTGTTCAGGGCGTTGCGTTCACTGTCACCAAAGCCGAGGGCACACCGGCCGCGCACCAGCGAAGGCAGTTGGCAGTCGCAAAAGTGGCTATCTACACATTCAGCTGTGAAATATCCCACCTGTGAATAGCATATAAGCCAGAGAATAAACTGCGCAAGGTACGCACGCAACTACTACGCAAAATTCAGCAATGCCTCGCTTATCCGGCCATGCGTTGAATTGAACACAGGCCTTGAAAGCAGATTGCCTGGATACGCCGCCCCCCTCCCCTTCCTGATGGCACTGGACCAAACAATGATGCAATCAACCATTTAGCCGAGTGTCAGATAAACCGTCAAGTAAATTTATTGTTAACGTTGACATATGAAAGATTACGAATATTTGAAAAAAAATGTTATATTGAGTTTTTGGTTTCACTTATTTGGCCCCTCCTCAGTATAGTCGTGGTTCAATATTCGGCGGGTTTTCAAGGCGGCAAAAAATTTCCGACACTTTTCTTTCCAAGTTTTGCGACCCATATAATTTGACCATGGCCTTCACTTCGTTTTCGGCGTTTGCTACTGCTCAAGCGGAGATATCAGCGTGTAGTCTAACAGTGCTAAATCCTAACTGGCTGAACGCTTAGTGATGGTCATTCTACGCGTTTCATGAAGAAATAAGTAGATAGGAGGGGATGGCGCTTGTAGGAAGAGTAGTGAAAGCGAGAAAGAAAATGCTGTCTCACCTTTGAACTCGATGAGGTTTGCCGGCCCTTTTAAGCCATACTGAATGTTCTGTGGAAATGTTCAAAATGAATTCTTATAGTGTAACTACATCCAAAATAGAGGTCACTTAGCATACTTCCAAACGGGTGGTCCTATTTTTGACGTTTTGTGAGTGCGTGCCAAGCCACTCGGCCGACGCGAGTGGAAAGGCGTAAAGTCCCGACACCCTCAATGGACCTTTTGGCCAGCTGGCCGGCCGTGGCCTGGCACCTGCTCTTATATCAGCATTCGCAATGCGGGATGGCAAGCCGGACGTGCGTATGGTTGACCTCCCTTGCATCTCTCTCTTTTTCGCTCTCTGTCTCTTTGTCTCTCTCTCTCTCTCAGTAGTGAGTATGTCGTTTTTTTTGTGAATTCTTTGTAGCGCGCATATTGTTGGGTTGTCGAGGTATCGAGCAATGTTTGGCTACAGCTTGCGAGCTCACAGGTGTTATGTTAGATAAATATGTGAGGTTCAACGTCCCAACACCGCCATATCATTATGAGAGACACCGTAGTGGAGGTCTCCGGAAATTTCGACCACCTGGGGCATAGCTGTTATGTTGGTTACATTCACGTAAAAAGGTTTAGGCAACAAATCAACCAATCAACCACAACTGGCGTTCACCGACTTGATACCTGGACTGAGCTTTTTTTTTTCTTTCCTGGCAGTTTGAAGCACTTGCGTAGCTCTGTGGCAACATACTTTACCAGACCGCTGTGATAGCTCAGTGGTCAGAGCATCGAACGCGTTATTTGAAACATACTTGACTATCATACGAAACTACTAGGTCTGATTCCAGGTAAAGCCGTGAATTTTGTTATTTTTTTACAACAACGCCCCCCCCCCTCGCCCTCAATTTTCAACTGCGCCTACATTACCTACTCCAAAAGTGCAGAAATGGTCACCCTTCCTTCCCCCAAATGAATGCGTTTCTCGTATAGTCCCTCCAACCACAACCCCAATTACATTACCTGGCCCCGCTTCTGCCAATTTGATAACTTGCAAGAAAAACAGAGATGCAGTAACGTTACATCCATATGAAGGCGATTAGATATGAACGCACTCATATTCCAGAAATAATAACTTTGCACTTATTCCTTGTTAACAGCATAATTTCACTAAGTGCGATATACATCCATAAAAATAACAAAAATAAAGAGAAAAACCTGGAGCAGCTCGGCACTGTTACTCATAGATGAAGTGGAATAATCAAGTTCGCAATCAAGGGGAAATGGAAACATGAATTAACACGTGATGTAATGAACATACATTGCAGCCACGATCAAGTCTCTGCACCGGCATGTCTCTTTTGCGTTAGAGAGGACACGGAACGTGACTGGCATTGGTCAATTGACGCCCTCTCTCCTTCTATCTTTTCTTATCCTCACGCATAATGTGGTCAAACGCATTCCATGGTGACGTGACTTTTTTTTGTTAACGCAGGTCCAGATTGTGTTAGTACTCGAACATAGCGACCAGAAAGACTCTTGTAAACACAGCATAAATTCAGGTGGTCTGTTAGCACATGAATCAATCGTGAAAAGAAACGAACAAAGTAGATTGGACATGTACACCCACAAAAAAAAAAATTAATGAGTGTACACTAGCGAAGTGGGTCCTCTTCTTCCTCTTTGAAAGCCACATTTCCAGTTTTGTTCCCTTGCGCCAATCATACTTTACGAAATATTATTAATTTTGAAGCTATTTATTCATTTATTATTTCTCAGTGTGAGACACTGCGAGATTTTTACGTGTACAAAGACGTGAAGTTTTTACGTGTACAAAGACCCCACTTGTAGCCCGTATGTCCACCAGCCACGCATATCCGGCGTGGTCAAGTGGCTAGGATACCTGGCTTTCACCCAGGACGACCGGGTTCAATTCCCGGCGTCGGAGGTGTGTGTTCTCATGGTGTAATAGTTAGCACTCGTGACTTTAAATTCGGCGATCCGAGTTCAAATCTCGGTGAGACGCGATTTTTTGTTTTTTATTAGCATAACTTACCACAAATTAGGTTTAGTGTTTGGTTTTCTGTCAATGGTAAAGGAATTCACGGCCATCTCACATTTTTTTGTTACTATAATTAATGCTCATTACATACGTGACGTGTGTACACCTCATTGATCGTTTGAATTGAATCAACAATATGGGGCAGCCCTCGATTCCTGCCGCGGCGGTCGCATTTCGATGGATTGATTGATTGATT
This sequence comes from Rhipicephalus microplus, assembly GCF_013339725.1. Classification (NCBI taxonomy): domain Eukaryota; kingdom Metazoa; phylum Arthropoda; class Arachnida; order Ixodida; family Ixodidae; genus Rhipicephalus; species Rhipicephalus microplus. The sequence continues at coordinate 167,642,797 of NC_051166.1, read as the reverse complement.
GATTTGTGGGGTTTAACGTCCCAAAACCACCATATGATTCTGAGAGACGCCGTAGTGGAGGGCTCCGGAAATTTCGACCACCTGGGGTTCTTTAACGTGCGCCAAAATCTGACCACACGGGCCTACAACATTTCCGCCTCCATCGGAAATGCAGCCGCCGCAGCCGGGAATCGAATCCGCGACCTGCGGGTCAGCAGCCGAGTACCTTAGCCACTAGACCACCGCGGCGGGGCGCATTTCGATGGAGGTAATATGGCACTGGTCCATGTGCTGCGCGATGTGAGGACACGTTAAAGAACACGAGGTGATCGATATTTTCGAAGCCCTTCACTACCACGTCCCTGATAATCTAATCGTTGCTTCGGGACATAAAACCTGAGATTTTATTGATAATATGGGTGGCAGCAGTACCAGTAGATTTAGGGAGCGCTGAGCTAGTTGGTAGTTATTCATGTTGAAGGGACAGAGCGTGCAAACAACCAATCTTCCATCAACCTGAATAAAGAAGAAATCTCAATAGCTATCTCTCATGGAGGCCACCACATGCCAGATTGGAAGGTTCATCTGTTGCATGGGCATGGGCAGATAAGCTTTCGGGCACACTTTCTTTTTCGTCGTTGTGCCCTGTCTCTTTAACATGATTACCAAAGCGATAGCTGAATGAAACAGGAAGCGCAAATCAGAGCGGAAAAGCATAGAGGTTAACCGGAAGATAAATGAGATAGTGTTGCACGTGTATAACGACGTTAGTTTAAACCTGTGTACCTAGTGGACACGCCGATCCGACGTGGTCTAGTGGCTAGATACCTGGCTTTCACCCAGGAGGCCCGGGTTCGATTCCTGGCGCCAGAAAGACGAGGTGTCATGGTGTAACGGTTAGCACTCTGGACTTTGAATTCAGCTATCCGAGTTAAAATCTCGGCGAGACCTGCTCTTTTTTGCATAAGGGTGACAATATAGTAAAACTTAAATTTCAGTGTTCATTTTATGTGAGTGGACAAGGAATTCATAAACACGTCATCTTTCTTATTGCTTTTTTTGTTCCAGGGGGGGGGGGGGGTTGCGCATTGTATATGTAACATTTGTATATCCGAATGTTACTCGACAGCGCTACCAGTGCGGTAACTCATGGCAGTAGGAACGACGAAATGGAGCAAAAGTTCATAAAGAGATCGGCGACGACTACACAATTAAGCAACTCTAACTATTAGCAGTCAAACTTCAGCACTGGTCAAATGAGCCGAACGTTATTCATAGTGAACATTGAGAGAATCGTTCGTGTTTCCCGAAAACATGAGTGAAGGAGGAAGCTCTCATGCCTTGCCAGGTGAAATGTTGGATGTGCATGCGTCACTCACGGGCGTAGGCAGGGAGCGGCTGACACTCCGCGCACTTTCTCCTTGGAACCCGTGTAGTACCATGGAATGGAAAGAAGGAAAAACACACAAGGTCTCTACCACACGGAAGGGGAACGCCGTCTCGCCCACACCTCTTAAAAAACTTTCTACACCTAAAGCGCTGTGTCCAGCATCGGAGGCACTGCAAATTTCATGGGTTTTACCTGCGGCTTGGCACTGTTTCCGTGATAAGCCCTTGTCTGACCGAGTGAAGCTGTCACGTGATGACGCCATCTGACGGGACGTTACGGTGTGTCAGCGTCATAGTGACTTCATGACGACGTCATGCATTTTGAAGATACAGCATTACGAAGTCATCACGGGATACCGATTTTTCGCTTTACGCGTGTCGACGCCGACGGTCAATTTTCACGCTTGACAAGACATCCAAGAGTTTCGCCTGATGACAGAAAAGATTGCGCCACTTGAGTGTCAATAGCATCCTAGAATTTTGCTTGCGCCCGCTTCGCAGACGTTTCGAGGTAACGTAAATGTTGATTGACTGATATGTGGGGCATAACGTCTCAAAACCATCATATCATTAAGAGAGACGCCTAGTGGAGAGCTCCGGAAATTCCAACCACCTGTGGTTCTTCAACGTGCACCCAAAGCAGAGCACACAGGCCTACAGCATTTTCGCCTCCACCGAAAATGCAGCTGTCGCAGCTCGGATTTGTTCCCGCGACCTGCGGGTCACTAGCTGAGTACCTTATACTATATACCACCGCGGCGGGGCGTAACGTAAATGTTTCTTGAGTGTTCTGAGAATTGACTGGTACTGCTAATGACATGATTGCTATGTTTACAGCCATATACAATACAAATGGAAAATTAAAGAAAAAAATGGTTTTGCTGGAACTTTTTGTATACAGGAAAAGTACGGTTTTCTCTCTTGTAAAAGTGACGTGCTTGTAGCGCGAGCTCTAATAGGCACAACAAAATACCCTCGAGTGCATGTTCCTTCTGGTGCACTACAGAGCAAAAACACACAATAGGCACAAAAGCTTGAAAATTGGAGTGTCTTTGGTAGCAGCAATGCGAATATGGATAGCGAAAGTTGGACCCTAGCTGCAAATGCGTTGAAGGGCGATTAGTCTGACGATGAACGTCGCCGTCAACAGTCGCGAGTAGAGTGACGTCTACAGCAGAAATGCGTACACAGCTCTTCTTGTAATCCGTTCTTACATTAGTCTTGCATCTCAATGAATTCTTTGTCATTGTCTACTTTCATTTTCCTTCATCTCTTTACATGCAATAAAATCTACATGTGTCTTTTCACACGCTTTCCTTTTGGTTTCGTTTTCTCCTGGCTTCATCGGGTTAGCATGTTTATTTCCTATTCCTGGTAAATAAAGTAGTCTGAGTGCCTCCTGAGTATGCTCCGTTCTTTCGCTATAGCTTTAATGACATCGTGAACGCAAAATATGGAATAATCTCAGAATTTTAAAAGTAGGAAGCGGTGTGAGCTGCCCGAGAGTGATCGCATTGCCAACCTCGTTTTCAGCACTTAGAACTCCCTTAGTGCTGATTCGCCGCATGTGAGTGACGAAATGTGCTATACCTGAAGGCTATACTTAGGCGAACGAACGATGGCTCGGTGTGAAGCAACCGAACCCTGATGGTAGCCGTTCGGAAATGGAGCGCGGCGCCGCGGTCTACTTGCCCGCATCACTAAAACATTCGCGGAGTGCAGCTGTGTCGACAGTGCAGGCTCTGGGCGCCAATGAGGATGACGAGCGCCAACTGGAGAAGGGAAACGCGAACGGCCGCTAGCGAACCATTTCGCTCGTGCGCGATGCTTATCGCCCGCCAGCTGAGTTTTCGGAGAAGCGGTCTCCGAGGACCTAATCGTCGGTCGTCTAGACAAAGCATCGCCGGCAGAGTGCTCACAGGTGCGATCAATCGCTGTCTTTACGCACGTGCACGCAAGCTGCTGCGAGTTTTGTTTTTTTTGTTTTTTATTTTTGTTTGCTTTCTGTGTATCAATTAACCGTGCAATTGTCGAGACTGCACCGCAGAAAACCGAAATATATGCGCCCACTATAAATGACTGACGTAACAATCAATGGCTTATTAGCGATAAAGTTGTTCGAAGGGAAATTAAGCGCAATGTTGGTGTTTCTCGTTATCAGCGACCAACCGGTCGTGCATTTTTGCGACTCGCGTGTTCAGTGAGTCGACTTTCGGGGCCTGTTCCTTTAACTGAGCATTGCCATGACGCAAACGTGATCATTAGTTCATGGCAATTGCCAAATTTGCAGTCGCGGTATTATCGGGCATACTACAGCGTGAGTATATAGAACTGTCCAAGCACTTGCCGCGCTAAAGACAGAAGCTCGTGAATGGCCAACTGCATTCCGCAACGACGATGTTTTACGGTGCTAGACCACGACACCATTGAGAAGAACCAAATGCCACCATAGTGGCACTGGCATATATCTGCATGTGGGTGTATAAATTTTAAATGCATGCTGAACACGAGCTGCTGAGGAAAAAGTGATGTATAGGAAGCACTCCCACACCTCCATTTCTATTGTGAAGAAAAAAAAAGAAACACAAACAATATTATAAAGTAAGAATGAGGTACGTAAATAAGGATAAAGAAAATGACGTCATGTATTTTCATTCGTTGTATTTTTGTTTGTGCATTAAAGCTCAACTTTGGCCAAGGCGCGATCAAACGTTCTGTAAAACTCGTGACTCCAAGACAAACTTTTCACAATTCTGCCAGATGGCGCCATATCTGACACAGCACCTCCAGACAGCACCTCCCATCATCTTTTTGATTCCATGTGTGCGCTTGGTATCGTTCCCAAGTTCCAAGACTTCTATCCTTGTACAATTAGGACTTCTAATTCAACTGCGAAGGCTAATTGGGGAACTCTTGCACTGATGAGGCAAGCGACTAACACAAGAATCATAGCTCACACAAAATATTGTTTCATCATATTTATATTCAGTCCATGTTATCTAGGCCCCCTGCAAGACAAAGGTCTTTGCCAATGATCAGGATTGCGTTAGCAACTACTTAGCGCCCAATTGGCTATGACCCCGCCTGGCGACACAAACTTCACGTTGGCGCCTTGGCTATTTTCTGACAAGTTTGACCTAGTGTGGCACCTTTAGTAGCCTCAATTATTAAAATTTGCAGATAAGCTAACCTTTCTTCAAGCATCTCCGGCATGTCGGCCGATGCTTGCGCATGTAATCCCCCCCCCCCCCCAAAAAAAAACAACAACAACAACAAAAAAAAAAACCGGCTGGTGCCGCTAGAGGCATACCATGGCAAGCGTGCGGCATGCCTGCAAAATGGGTTGCATGCACGTTTTCAAACGCAGTGTTATAACGCTACTCATGCTGCCTCCCACCTGTGCTGAAGTTACGCGCCAGTTTCTAATGCAGAAGTGAAAGTGTGTTCTCGTGTGAATTCCTCAAAACAGAAATCAACAAAAAAAAATCCCGAGGCGAAGCTTCGTTTATTTTCATTCGTCCTTTAAATCAGGTGTATTTATTATTGAGGGAAACAATAAAAGGGCAGCGAATGGGGTCTATTGTTAGGTTCAGCTCCTCAAACAGCAAGAAAGAATGTGCCCGGGCCTCTAGAAAAGTAGAACAATGTGAATAATGGAAAGCGGGTCAAGAGAGATGGGCCAAGTGGGTAGAAAAATGAATGCAGTGATTGGCTTCGACAGGCTGATACGGCACAGTTTGCACAAAAACACTGCAAAGTGACAGAGGACAGTAATTAAATGGCAGAAATAGGACAGTAATGACAGCAATAAAAAGGGGCAGAACCCAGAGTTGTACCTCTTTTTTCTTCATCGGGAGAGTTCCTTTCGGAGAGCGCGCGTGTTTCCGAAAAGCCGCGCGCCCTCCCACGCACGGCAAGGTGGGAGGGCGCGCGGCTTTTGTAGAGTTAAGCAAGTGAAGGCCTATGATTCGTGACTCTGGTAAACAGAGTGTATTTGAATAATTCTCGACGTGATTATATTTAAGGGAATATTTATTTCTGTTTTTTTCTGTCAGTGGAAATGTGAATTAGTACACCATTTACTGAGCGTAGAACTCACTATACACCGACTCAACCCTTCCTGGGGTGCTACGGAGACGTCCTGTACGGCAGAGCGTCCTTAAACGGGGCACTTAAAAAGGACAAAAAAGAGAAAAAATTGGCGTCTCGTGATCCCTCATGGGAGACCCGGTGTAAATAGCGAGATGCTGGGAAAAGGATAATACATGAGCGTTCGGCTGATTGCATTGTTGTGCATACTGGGCGAGTTGGCGGTGTGCTGGCTGCCAGCTTCTGTTATGTCAGAACCCGCTGTTCTCGTTTCCTTGTTTCACTGCCTTCGTGTAGCGCCTCATAAAAGATGATGCTCTGAAAAAGGCCGCTAGGTGCTCTACAGCTTTTTACAGCTGCTCGGCAACTGACTCAAGCGAGATGTGCCGCTCTGACGTATACAGGCGTGACTCCCTCTAGAATTCGCCTGGAGGCAAGCGGACATTTTGCTATCCTCGTTTTATTCCACAAAAATAGTTTTGAATTTCTTCAAGAGATTTTCTTCCGCTGTTTGAACTTAAATTACTTTTTATATCCAAAAACTTTTGAGCAAGAAAATAAAATGCTGTAGTATCGAAGCTCTGTAAAAACATTTCAGAATTTACTACCTATGTAATTTATCGCTAGTCCAAATTTGAAAATTCAGTGACAGCTTTAATAAAACGAACAAAGCACGTCTTTTAACGCGAAAGTGTTTTATGCTAGAGTCCATCATGATTTTAGTTTCGTATTTCCGTCACGGAAATAATGCCGAAAAGGTGCGCATGATCACAAAGGAAAGAGAAAAGCTCTGTAAATGACAATCGAACCAGCGAACTTTCGGTCCGCGACAAAAGAGGCCGAGCTCGCTCCCAACTGCGCCACGATCACATACTCCGACAGCTGTACAAACGCGTTTTTTATATCTATCACAGTCTTTTCGCAAAGAAGCCTTAGTGAAGTAATATTTCATGACCGTGACATCCACGATTAGACAACGCGTCGTTTGTATGCGCTCGTCCCATTGGGCTCGTTTCTAGCAGGAGAAGTGCAATTTTGCCGATGCATTAACACAACGCCAGGTGGGCACATCACCAGCCTCAGTCACAGAATTCATCCATGCTGAAAATAGCACTGCATCACCTGGCTGTAACTATGCATTGTCCACTAACCCTCACTCTGCATAAAATCGTGGCTCGTCAACATCGTAGACATGACGCGCGTTTCATTTCTTTGTAGTTGGGCAGCGCGTTATTTACGCTCACATGCCGCGAGTATAGGTGACCTTCGCCCAAGTTCAGCATCCAATCACTGACATTTATCTTGGCTTGCCACAATGCTTTCTCTTTTTTCGCCCTAACCATTAACTGCCAAAGCTACCACAAGCATATATGAACACAACAATTTGTTTAATTATTGATCACGAGTGTATAGTCATCCGAATGGAGGTGTATCAATATAGCGTCAACGTCGGTGCGTTCCCGATAAACGGTGCTATATAGCTGTAAAACATCAAGAAACTTTGTGCAAGCTCTCTCAGCCTGCGAGCAGGAAACATTCAACCACTTCTAGTAACGACAAGTTTCACGTTCGTGTCATACTGATTTTCGTGGCGGAGCGATTAACCATGTTTTTTTTTATGATAGGATAATTCACATTCGTACGTGACCCACCAGCAACAGATAACGTACTAGGCAACATTGTGTTGTCACCCTTAACGAGGCATTCAATTGCACGACTTGCGAACTCTGGCGCTCTTTTCGCCACGTCCCCGTTCCTGGATTTAAATCCCCTGCAAAGCTCAGTCAGTGCACCTCAATGGTGAGCGGGCTTCTGGTGGTAACATAACGGCGTTGTGCATTGCTGTGTACCTGACCTTTGAAGTTCTGTTTATATTGTCAAAATTTCTCAACCATCCTGGAATTAGGAAGCGACTTCGAAGTGTACACCGAAAACAAGGACGGAAGAAAAAGAGCGGACACGTAAGGCACTAAGTGCCCACTCCTTTTCTTCCCTCCTTGTTTTTGGTGCTTCAAGGATGTTTCCTAATGTCTTAAAAACTAGCCCAAGCTTCCGTGCTTCTATGTCCAGGAATATTTCAAAACACCGGTGTGTAATCACACACTTTGTGACAGTTAACCTAGTTAATCATGTGGGCCAGAACTATAGTTGTACTATTCGATACCTGCTGAGCGGGAACCGACAAAGATGCAGCTTCACAAGGCGTCGTGCGAGTATGTCGACTGAGTTCTTCACGTACGATCTCGCATATTCTCAACGCAATTTCGGAAGGCGCGTAGTCGTCAACACTCGCTACAGTGGTCATATTCGGTAGTCGACAAAATTTAAGAGCGATACGCCTCATCTTCGGTGTCTCAAGAGTGTGCCAGTGTCATATGACACTGGCTACTGTACCAATGCTGTCTTTGCAAATGAGAAAGTGATGACCATCCTCTGTGATTCCCTTTAACAAATGGCCGACTTTGCCCTCCTCGTACATGGAAGGGTTGATGGCCTTGCATAGCTTCAAGATTGTGTCAATATACATCATGCACTTTTCGGCTGGGACCTGGGCTCTTTGCAGCAGCATTTCTTCGGCTTGCTTCCTCTTTTTCATGGTGTCCCCGAAACACTCATCTCGGACACGAAGCGATCCCACGTTGTGAGGGTGTCCTCGTGGTTTTCATACCATGTGAGCGCCGTGTTCCTCAAGAACACCACGTTAGTCAACTGAGATGCGTCCTAAGAGTATGGTTGCTCACCCGTTTGTAATGTTTGAGCCGCTCGCCCGCTCCCTCGCCTGATTTGCCCCCGAAAGGACGGGGCTCCTTCAGATGCTGATGCTGCCTAGGATCAGCCGCAGCTGGGACCGGCAGTAAAGGTGTCGCTGGAACTGGCGGTGCAGTTCCATGAGCTGCGGGGTTCCGGGTTTCGTCTTCATCGTAAGACATCTCGACCATCAGCGGTAACGGGGTACCCAGCGATACGACGGCTTCGGTGTGGCTCAGGTTGTTGCAGAATCACGTTGCTTGGTTAGATACCCAGAACCTCCGGCACAAAACTGTTACATTTAAATTGAATTTAACTATGTTTATTTAAAGGTGAGATCAGGTGATGAACGGAGATGATAGCGTCCGTGGGCCGAACCAACTAAGTTCCCCCTCCACTTACTTAGTTCATACCATGACCTGGCTCATACCGTATAAATACTATTAGAGTAGCGCCATGATCCATATTGCCATGGCCCAATGACTAGCATATAACAGTAGAACTGATATGTGCCTGGAACAAGACTTTATCTGCAGAAGTTAGCAAATATCAAGTATGGTAAATGCAGTCTGAAAAGAGAGAGTGCCTATTTTGTAAAGATTCCTTAGTGTGTTTAATAAATAATGCCGTGTTTAATAAATAAAGCTCTTATTTGATATCGCAATGATGTTTCTGGGTGACAAAAAATACGTTCCCAAATGCATATTTCTCCAACACAGTCGCATCTTCGACTCGCGTTCCCACGGCGAATAAAGTTTACACAATGGGACCCTAAAGAAGCTATTGAAATCGCATTTCGTTTTTCGGAACAAAAACGACCGCCCGAAAAAACTAGACGGAAAACTGATAGCTTCTCAGAGATCTGAGTAGTATGAAGACTAAGCTTCGATTTGAGATCACCATCATCTTTTTGCGTGACAAAAAATACATTTTAAAATGTAGTTTTCTCCAACACAGTCGCGTCTTCGACTCGCGGCTCGACCGTATTTTCCTGATAACACCATTCTTATCGCTACGGGCCGGGCTGGTGTTATCACCGAGTTGAATAAATGAGCGAGCTGGTAGCTCTCCCACGGTCAGTATGGCGTGGTGCTTGTTCGAATCCCAAGCGTTATTTTATCTCTTGTTTTTTGTTTCTTTTACTTCAGCAGAATTTCTTTCGGTGGTTTCACGCTCGGCTTAGACACAGGTTTCATCGTGACCATGGCTCTACCACTTCGAAGTAGGCGAGAATCCTAGAGTACTTAGATTTAGATGCGTACACAGGGGCGCAACTAGATAGGTGTAAATTCACGTGAAATAACGTAGGTGTAAATACACATGAAATAACCAGAGATGATCGAAATTTCCGGCGCTCTCTTTTGCCGCAACAGAGAATGGGAGACGCCCGCTACAGGCTCAGCGCGTGTCGTAGCGAATGGTTTCTCCAGTCCAGTTCTCCTCCATGGCGCGCCTCATTAACATATTAGTTTTGGCCTGTAATGATCCGGCTATCAATATTGCTTATGCGTGGTTGCTGAAGATTTGGTTGCTTATTTTTTGTCGCTAAAACACCTCACCCAGAATCTTTGCTGCAGTACAGTGCAGTTTCTAGCAATGGAACAAGTATGGTTCGCTTGCTTTATTATTTTACTCTTATTACGCTATCTATTATTTGCACAACTGAGGAAGTGGAACCAGGGGCTTATTCAGTGAACTGCATAGTCAGTATATCAACATACTTTGAATTGAAGGACATCGTTGGGAAAGCTATTCATAATATGATTCAGCGTTTTGAACACGCACTATACTATTGAAGACTGACCAGCAATAGCAGAACCAACGCGAAGCGTGTGTTGTCGAATCATCTTCTTTCTACATGACCAGCGTTCTCTGTTCGGCAAGCAATGGTGCTTTTCTCTTCCGTAACAGAGCCATCTTGGAGAATTACGGGCAGAACACTACGACACAGTGAATGATAGTAAGGTTTTAGCAGTTCAACATGCGCAATCTCATGTCTCGTCATTGTTAATTACTACATTACAAGAAAGCTTAAGTGGATTGATTACCGGGGCTAGCTCAAGGAGTCTAGAGCCACATAGCTCAGTCACGGGCATATGATACGATGCTAAAAGGCTTCAAGACATCTCGATGATGTTTTTGACGCTGCTTACCAGCAGTGGCTCTGTCTCCAGAGATCGGGCTCTCTGGCGACCGTCTTCAACAGGAAACTGCCGTCGACTCACTCACATAAGCGTGGAATGAAGGTATTGTGCATAACAAACTGAATGGCTTCAGTCCTTACAGGTATACAAGACAGGAGAGAGTTTAGTGGTGGTCTGCGTAGCATTGATGACGTATACACCATGAAGAGAATCACATGGTTCAAGTCTTAGTAATCGGTTGTGACGTACATTGTCAGCATATAATCTGATGTTTGCTTAGATATTTCTATTAAACCATTCGTTTCATGACTGTAACATGTGGTGGTCGGGTAAAAAACCTTGCATATCTAGAACTGCTTGACGACGTCGGACAAAAATGCACGTCCTTCGGCCAATGAGCGGCTCCCGTATTGCGCCGTGCTGTAGAATGACCTCTTCTGCATTGGCATGTCTAAGAGAAGGCGCTAAGCTAAGTGGAGGGGCGCGAAATTTGCTCCATGCATTCGCTACGGGGTGGGGCGCCCTCCTAGTCACCTAGGAGGGGGGGGGGGAGGCGCGAGATCTTCCCCATGCCTTGTTTGAATAGAGAGGGATGCGCTGCGATGACTCATCGCCTTCCCTGAATAGTAACTATGCGCACGCCTTTACTGGTGTGAAATGAGAGGTAACATTGCTAGCCGATGCAGATGGTGATGGTGAAGTCTCTGCTTAGCGTGTGATTGATGAAAACAATTATATATTTTATGGTGGCAGGAGCTTTGAAAAACATATGAATTATCGCCAGCACAGTCCAAAGGTCTGAGAGTGCATCAGTAGTCGTTGCGGAGCAGGGAAATAGCAAGGGGAGTTCTCGCAGCGCTGCGCGCGACGCTACAGTTGTAGCGGTAGACAACAACGGCGTAACCAAACATTTTTTTTTGGGGGGGGGGGAGGGCTCAACCATACTTTATGTATGTTTCTGCGTGCGTTTGCATGTGCTTGTGTATTTATACGGAAGCAAAATTGAAAAATTTTGGAGTGGGGAAGGCTTTGAACCACAACCATCCGGCTCCGCCACTGGTGGACGCAGCGGTACAAGTCTTCGCTCGTTCGGTACGTACATACTGATTCAGCGTTGAAGGCGCATATGTCTTAACGTAGATGGCACCGAATAAGAGTCACTTGTGTCCATCACAGAGGTAGTTGCGTTCGTATACCGCAACTGTCGCCAAGATTGAAATAGTGTCTTGGATGACTTACTTTTTTAAGGATGGTAGGTAGCGTTGCATCTCGTAATAAGTTCACAAGGGAAGCAGTGAAGGAATTCCTGCTTCACTCCACAGGCATGTCGGTGACGGTGAGTCGGAACGCGTCGTACATGTATACGATCAACAGCAAAAGTTTCCGGGGTATGAAATGTTCGAGAAAGCTAATTCACGCTTTGTCTGGGAATGTAATTTTGAAATAAATGTTGCATACAGCACTTGGCATTCTGACTTATACAGGGACCAGCTTGATTACCAGCGCTAAGCACTGATATAGCAAATATTCGCATTTGTTGTGTATCTAACTTCTCGTAAACTTTTGCTGTTGATTGTACACGAGCACCCTAGTTGGAACTTTTTTTTCGGTGGAGGGGGGAGGTAGGAGTCGGGGCTGAAACAAACATATGTATTTTCGCGCGTATTTTTGCAGGTGCATATGAGGCATAAGCGCTGCGACAAACTCGTCAAACTCATGCTAGGCAAGCACAGTGCCTAAGCCGACGCCGTCTGTGTCCTTGTTTCATTTGCGGCGCTCTCCACTTTTCTGTCAAACAAAGTTCACTCTCTTTCTCTCACTTAGGGCGAGGAGATCGAAATTTTACAAAATTGGAGGCGATGTAAGAATGCAGCGGAGTTTGCTGAATACATCGCCACATGTGGTGACCACGCTCAAAGGTCGCGGCCACTGTGCAAGTTAGCCAAACGCCCTTTAATTGTGTGGAAGCTGTGAATGAAACATGTAAAATGGAATCAAAGACACAGAAAGTTGCCAACCCATATAATTATCAGTTTATGAAGTGCAGCAATAGCACGAAGTGTCCTGGTATCCGGAAAAGCTCCATCTTACACGAAGACAAAGCCCAGAATAAACTGTTTGCGTGCGCCAAGGCCATTGAAGCTGAGGCTAGTGACGATAGCTTCGATCTTTTGCATACATGTGTATCATAAAGTCGCCTAAAAAGATCACAATACAATCCAGGTAGCGAAAATTCATCTGCCACTGGAAGCCACAAAGAATATAACGATTATGCGTCCAAAGTTGCAAGCCCGTTGCACAGTCTGAATCACGTGTCGATGAATCCCTATGGTCATTGATTGTTAAGAACGCCGTCCTGGAGTTGTCAAGTTCAGGCAACGAGACTGCCAGTAGCCGGAGCGCTGGTCCAATGAACAGACAAAAACTAGATCCTTGGGCGATGTAGCATCATCTATATGAGGCTAGGAATATGGATGTCCCTACATTTGACCTCGTTCAGCAAGCCGTACATAACGCAAAAATTAGGCAATGGTGCCGTTCTTTTTTTCTTTCTTTTTTCACTATTTCAACAGGTGACGCCAATCAGATGCTTGAGGTCTGTATGGAGTCGGGTTGAACCATGTCGCCACTTAATTTTGGGTTTCAATACACGAAAGAACGTTTTCTTAAGAAGAAAATTAGAATGACAATGCGTTCTTCTGTGATGTTCAAAATTAATATCTCAAAACTGGTGGCATCATAGGAATTTGTTCCAGGCTGAGCCACCTTGTGAAATCCGTGGCTAAACTTTGGGAATGAAAAAGGTGGTGATAACATAATTAGTTAGGAACAAAAAACTAGTCAATTTTGTTAGTCAACTATGCCTTCCAATTTTTGGGTTACTTGTAACTTCTACTTCTTGACGTAGGCCAGCTCAGGAGCTGAAGTTGTACAATATCCGGCAGCCAACCTTTAAATATTATTGAAAGTATTCGCTGAAACGTTAGTATTTATCTAATTGTTGCACACATGTTCTCCACTCCCCTATAGTATGTCAAGGCACTCGAGTGCATTTGAGATGAATGAATGAATGAATGAATGAATGAATGAATGAATGAAAGCAAAGCAAATCACATGTTGCATTCACCAAAAATGATGAAGCTAAAACCTGATTGGCCTCTCGACACGCTTTTTGTCGCGATAATGATACGGTAAATAATAAAAAAAATTTGCAACTGTGTACCATTCATATAATAAAACTTGCGCATTTTCGTTTCACAATTGGGTGGTCGTCATCATCCCCATCGTGAGCAACATCACTATGATAATTGTAGGGTACATCCCACTGCCACGTTTCTCCAGTCAGCCCAGCCTTGTGCATACTGCGCGCACGTTAACCCCGGAAACTTATGAATGTAATGAGCGCGTTTAACGCTCTGTCTCCCGTTTTCGCGCTTGACTTCTGTTAAAATGGCCACCAGTTGTCTGGACTTCTCGCTGCATTCTTAATTTTGGCCAAGATATTCTTAATAGTTATGTGTTCTCTCGACTACTCTGCTGTCTTCTTGACCATGATAAGTTTACACCTATCATATATGTTTTCATGGCGCGTGCTGCCGTAATCAATTTAAGGTCAACGAAGATGGGCCACGAGAAAGGATGACGTCAACTGAGGGACCCACCAAAACGGGGCGCCTTGCTGAGTGATGGCAAGCCGCCCTTCACAGTGAGACCGTCGAAGACCAGGTATGGGCAGTCCAGCGGGCCAGGGCCGTCGCCGAGGACTTCAGAAGATGTTCCTCGAACGATGTGTTCCTGGCAGCTTAGCCCCGGGCACAGGAACAGCCGTTGGGCAAATAAAGTTTATTCAACTCAACTCAACTTTTGGCCTTTTAGTAAACCTTCATCTTTCTTCCAGTATACCGGTAAAATGCAGCTGTTATAACCTTTTCTCCTGAAAGAAACTGCCATTAATTATCTCAGAGTAAGTGCCAAATATACACCACAATCTCATTCGTTTAGTTACTTCATTCTCATGATTCGCGTATGTGATCATAACCCTTTCTAGATAGACGTATCCCTTTACTACTAATAGGTCTCTATTGGTAACGCAAACCACTGTTTCCTTCCAAAGCAGCTCAACAGCACTTTCCCGCATATTAACTTTCAGACCCGCGGTGCTGCTTTCCCTGTCTAAGTCAGTTTTATGATTTGCAATAGTTACCCCGAGTTGCTCAACATGGCAAAAGTCATGAGTGAATTGCAGTTTGCTGAGCTACACTCCAATAACTGTTATCGCATGCTGTTCGCAATCCAACGCTCGGAAAACCTCCTGTAGAAATGCGGTGAATAACATTGGAGAAATCGTATATGTACATCTATCTCCCTTTCTTGTGTTATTCCTAATTAAAATTTTAATCCATTTTTTTTTCGTTGAGCACTATGATGGCTGGGGAAACCCTGTAGATATACCGCTGCGATGGTAGAGCGGCAACGGAGATCAGGGGCTTGTGACCCGAAAGGTGTAGCTTCGGTACCGGCTGCAGCGGTCGCTATTCGATGGAGGTAAAACGGCAGAGGACCGTGTACTGTGTGATGTCAGTGCACTTTGAAAAATATCAGGAGGTCGAAATTTCTGTAGTTCTCTCTGGTGGACCTCGTAATCGCATCGTAAACTGGCATGTAAAACCCCAGATATCTCAATTATTACCTCTAGTTTAATAAAGAAATCATGTACTAGCGAACATTTAAATGACGTTATTTTGGTAGTGGTTTTTGTTTCGTTTAGCACTTTGATGCACAAAGCGAAGAGACCAGTAGATAACACGTGTGTGATCACGTGTGCTATATGCACCAATTAGTGTTTACCGCGAGCCAACTCCTTCTAGAACGGTAACCTTGTACTGTTTGTACTTCAATAACCACAGTATTCGGGAGGTTTAACTTCCCAAAACGACCATAGAATTATCAGAGATGCTGTAGCGGTCTCCAAAAAATTTTAACGACTCGGGATGCTTCAACGGGCACCTTATTTAGGCGCACGGGACTCAAGAATTTCGACCCTCTGCATAAAGCGGCCACAGCGGTGGTACTTTTTACTTTGAGCCATATGTTAGGCAACACCGTGTTAGTTTGCGGGACCGAGTTCACAGCCACATTTCGATGGACGCAACCTGCTAGACACCTGTTTGTTAGATTTAGAAGCGCATTGACCCTACATCGTTGAACTATCGTTAAACTATTGAGCCCTCCACTGCGGCATCTCACATTCATATCGCATTTTTTGGGCTTAAAACCACCTACAAACACTACAAGAAGTATAACCACTTTTTGTGCAGCCAGAGGATACTAAGTAGTAGACGAAAGCTCGGAAAACACGGGAAAAAAAACTTAACCTACGCAACAATTGATTGATATGTGGGGTTTAACGTCCCAAAACCACTATATGATTATGAGAGACGCCGTAGTGGAGGGCTCCGGAAATTTCGACCACCTGGGGTTCTTTAACGTGCACCCAAATCTGAGCACACGGGCCTACAACATTTCCGCCTCCATCGGAAATGCAGCCGCCGCAGCCGGGATTCGAACCCGCGCCCTGCGGGTCAGCAGCCGAGTACCTTAGCCACTAGACCACCGCGGCGGGGCGTACGCAACAATTTAAGTAACTTTAAACTCAACATAGCGAAGTGCCACCATTCAACTCTTAAGCCAATAAATGTATGCCAACCTCTTCAAGATCTGCCATCGGCGGAGCCTTTCAATATTGTAAAAAAAACTGCTCAGCTCTCGCCGAGTCATGCAAGGTCCGGCAGGGCAAAACTAGTTGGCACTGGCTTGTCTAGGTGTGACTAGGCACACGTCAACTCACACGCCCATGCACAAAATGTTCGTGCAATCATATTGCGATTCACGAGTATCAGCTAGGTATCAATGGGGTTTCATTGAGAATTTTTTCGCAATCGTAGCACAAAGTACCTTATTTCTCTAGATAAGCAATTGGCCTAATTTGCATATTTTATGCTTGGTCTCGATTAGGTTGCTTCTTATTTTAACTTAAGCTTAATTAGCTAATTTACCAATTCAGAACTATAGTTAAGTTCAGTCTCAACTAGTATTAAACAAAGCTCCACACATCTTGCGTGGCATGACTAGGCATACAAGAATCTTAACTTAAATAGGGTTTATTACGGTGTGATTTCATTTGCTTAGTTATGTGTAGGCAATTGACTTTTAAAATGCTCAACATGGTTTTATAAGGCTTGCCAAGGGTTACATTAGTTTAGCTATATAAACACAGCTAATCCTAATTTAGCTTGAAGCCGCTGCTGCACCTGCATGATCATTGCTTGTTATCAATGCCCCGCCGCAGTGGTCTAGTGGCTAAGGTACTCGGCTGCTGACCCGCAGGTCGCGGGATCGAATCCCGGCTGCGGAGGCTGCATTTCCGATGGAGGCGGAAATGTTGTAGGCCCTTGTACTCAGATTTGGGTGCACGTTAAGCAACCCCAGGTGGTCAAAATTTCCGGAGCCCTCCACTACGGCGTCTCTCATAATCATATGTTGGTTTTGGGACGTTCAACCCCACATATCAATCAATGCTCGTTATCAAGTCGCGAACCCGATAAACGGTGGGCATATCACCGATACTCCGTAGAAGAAAAAAAGAAGAATGCGTCTGGCTGCCTTTTCGAAATTCCCGTTGTAGTCCGGCAGCGTTTTCTTTTTTTTTTGATACGTAGCACAATTCGCTGCCGTAGAATATGGGAATGCCCCACCGCGGTGGCCTAGTGGCTAAGGTATTTGGCTACTGACGCCCAGGTTGCGGCATCAAATCCCGGCTGCGGCAGCTGCATTTTTGATGGAGGTGAAAATGCTATAGGCCTGCGTGCTCAGATTTGGGTGCACGTTAAAGAACCCCAGATGGTCAAAACTTCTTGAGCCCTCCACTACGGCGTCTGTATTAATCATGTGGTGGTTTTGGGATGTCAAACCCCACATATCGATCAATCAGGATTTGAGAACGACTGGCCTTTTTAAACTTTGCAACTTGCTCGTCTTATCTCTGTCGCCGTTGACGATAAACGGCGGGAACGAATCCACGTCTTGACCTTTATTCTTTTTATTTTTTTTCTGTCTCGCCAGGACGCATTTCTTCGCATCGCACAAGGTTCAAAAAGATAAAGGTCATGCGGCACGTGGTGGAATACAGGCACACTAAACGCTGAGGTCCGCGAAAGCTGGATCTGTTATTGGCGGGAAACTTTACATGATGTTCTAGACCACTTGAATTTCCTTGCATCATTTATTTAACCCTTCTTCTAGAATATAAAAAAATGCTTTAGGGTACAGTCTCAGTTAGGGGCCCGATAACGAGTGGCATAGAGTTGGCACACTCCTAAGTACTGGCTAAAGTCCTGTTTGTAGGCAGCCCAGCGAGAACAAATAGCCGTGACAGCCGCGCGGTGCAGGAGCACTGCTTAAAGATGTGTTGAAGAAGCGGCGCGTGACATGAAAGGTTCACGACGCAGGCGCGGAAGAAGGAAAAAATTGACAGCATATATCCACGGGGTGAATGATGGAAAGAGGGGCAAGGCTGGGTCCGCACGCCGCTGCCTCGCTGCTTCGGCCTCCCGTTGTCGTACCGTCCTTCGCAGCGCGCTTCTGCTTCGCGCACCCGCATGTCGTGGTCCCTTCTTCTAGCACGAGCCACTGCCACCCTTTGCGCACGTCGCTCCGCAGCCGTATCCATCCTCCATTGCCGAGCACCTGAATGCGTGCGCGCGCCAAAACGGCGCGTTTATTGTACTATAGAGCGCCCCCTCTATGGCCTCCAGGCGTACTTCACCACTGAAGAACACGCGATCGTAGTCGTGCGATCGTCTCTCTCTCCTTCCGCACATGTGAGGTCAATTCTTCTGTTTCACAAGTAACGCCCTCTAGTTTCGTACCATTTGTATTTTCCAGTGTGTAGTACAAGTACCGCCTTCTATGGCCAGTTCATGAATTAACGAGAGGTGGTTACCCACAACGGGGACGCACAAGCCACGCCATAACGAGCTTCGCTCCTAAAGGTCCCAGTTTCACCAAAAGGGCGAAACAATAAATTCAGTAGCAACATATTCGTGTGTTTTACGAAGCAAGGCTAGCATTTTTAGAAGCAATATCAATTCTAGTAAACATACGCTTGATAAGCACCAAGTTTCCTGTGGCGCGGTCACAGTAGATGACCACAACGAGGCTCGTGCGTAGCGATGGCGTTGATGAGAAGCGCCTCCCCATGGGCAGCGCATGCTGTTACTAAGGGACATGCATCATGTGTCACCGCTGGTGGCAGTTTTTAGGGGCGAAGCTTCTTATAGCGGCACCCGTTCTTCCCTCGTAGTCGTAGTAGTATTCGTAGTGTGTAACCAGTCTTACATTTTAACCTCCAAGGTGGTGCCAGTGAAAGATTTCTTCTGTGCGTTGTTGAACAATAAAAAATTCACAGCGTGCGCGTTAACTAAAACCCGAATTCTCCTGTCTTTCATTCCCCCTTAGCAGCCATTGGCATGTACATTGAGCACTATCTGACAAGAAAGATTTGCTACGTTATACTCGCTGGGCGCAACCTCCTTGGTTTTAGAAAGGTTTAGCGAGCGTTGGGCCACAGTGCCATGAATACAGTGAACTATAGTATATACCATGAACTCGAGGTGGTTAAAGGTGGGAAGTAGACACGAAGCACAAGACGTAAAAAAGTGTGCGTGTGCCACCTCTCGTTTAGTCCTTGGAATGTCCGCTGGATGGCGGTGCTTATATATGGGGAATATATGATGAAAAGATGCGAGATGGTGGTACTTGGAGTGTTGAATAGATGGACGAACGGACACACAGACAGATGCATGGACCGACTCACGGATGGCTGCACCGATGGATGGACGCATGGATGGACGCAGGGGTGGATGCATGGACGAACGCAGGGACGGGCGCACAGATGGACGTGTGGACGCACGAACACACGCACGCACGGACGGGCGAATGGACACACGGACGGTCACACAGATGAACGCATGGACGGACGCAAGCAAGAACGAATGGACGGACGGATGCTTCACCCCACTCTCCATCATTCGCTCCGTGGATATGCTGCCATTTTTTTACGTATAGAGTGCATCTATATGGGGTGAGGCCCTCCCTCAGGTGCACTCTCTATGATAGTAATGCAAGACCCATATGACGAAATAAATTACGTATTTATAACGTTTATGAATCAAAGACAGCAAATATATTATTCTATAGAAACACTGGTGAATATAAATGAAACACAGTTCACACGATGACAGTGGCGACCCCTTTGTTGTCACTGAAGTGTGTTGGCACGCAGTGCCCTCGTTACGCAACACTGTTTCCGAACACAATTTATGTATGATTGTGTTGTTGCGTATAGTTGGCTTTGTGACGTCAGACAGGAGGTGAAGTCGAAGTTCGACAGTGAGAAACGCCACAAGCCACTCATTTTGATTATGATATGTGGGGCTTAACGTCCGAAAACCACCATATAATTATGAGAGACGCCGTATTGGAGAACTCAGAAAATGTCGACAACCTGAGGTTCTTTAACGTGCACCCAAATCTGAGCACATGGGCCTACAACATTTCCGCCTCCATCGGAAATGCAGCTGCCGCAGCCGGGACTCAATCCCGTGACCAGCGGGTCAGCAGCTGAGTACCTTAGCCACTAGACCACCGCGGTGGGGCAAGCCACTCATTTTCATATCGAAGCATATTCACGTTGAAGTCTCCTGTGACTATCACCGGCACATCCTCTTGGCACACCCCACTAAAGTTGTGGGGCAAGAACTTAATGATCTCATTCCGCAAGGTTCCCGGCGTGATCTTGACTGCTGCGACGATGAAGCCGTGATGCTTTGATGGCACATGCATCATAAAAAGTCACTTGGGGCAGCAAGTTGAGTTGGTATAGAACGCGGTAAAAGCGTTATCCTGTCGAAGCATTCATAAATGGCGACTTCAGCTGCTCGGTGGTTTGACCGTATTGCGAGGCTGCTGCACTAGCGTTCGGGCAGTTCGACGGCAGTTTCCACCCACGTTTCGTCAAGCACAGAAGAAGTACCTTGCAGACGAGATGATCGTGCGTGACATAGAAGGCGTGCGCGGGTAACAAACGTACGTTCATGCTGCAAATTTCCAATGTGTACGCTGAGTGGAGGATGGTGAAGCAGTTGGCGGCGATTGCATCAAGTCGATGAGTTTCCAATCGGCGAAATTCGTACGACAACGTGCGATCCAGATTTTCTCTACCATGGTGAAAGGTGAAGACCCGTTCTGCGTTTGTTAGGAACAGTCCTTCCAGTGTGGTGGCCCACGCCGCCGTCTGCCAGCCCCGGCGCCCGGAACCGCCATTAGCTGACGCACACGCGTTCACTGTTACTTTTAGCGACGCCGTTCCAACGCGTTGTCTTGTAATAATTGTTTCAGAATCACTCGGTGGTGTCAAGATTGTGTCCATGCTTTGTACTAGCAGCTTAACCATGATCTCTACAGGACGTGAACAGTGCTTTGCGAAGGCAATAGAACTGAGCGTATACTGCAAGAGAGTTCGTTTAGTGAAGGTATCGAGTCTCGAGTGAGCTTGCCGCTGTGACTACTAAGCTAGATGATGCTGCGCGCTTGACGAAGTCTGGAAATTGAATGGTAAGTAATGCTTCTGTGTTCTGTTTGCTCGTTCGAATAGTTGCTCGGACGCTGGCGGGTGTCGTTTGCACAGTTCGTCGTGGTGAAAGTACAATAAAAAGCAAAAATAAAGAAAGGACTTTAAGGGCACACAGCAACAGAGCGAGGTGCCTCATGCACTTGGGAAGACTGTGGTCACAGTCACTGCATAAAAAAATGAAAACAATTATCCAGCGACCGTGTTACTGTGAAGGCCGTACTAACATGCTTTGAACAGCCATCTACGCGCCATGAGGCTCAGAGGCAAGTTTTATTTACACCTTGATAGGCTTCGCCAGGTGGGAGTGAAGCACTGACAGAAATATTTAGGTTCTGAAATGCATTCGCAGAGTTTGATTTAAATGCTCAGTAAAGAATCAAGTCTGTTCACTTTGGTATGCCTTATGTGTCGAATATGTGTTTTGTATAATCTAGCCCGAGATTTAATTAGGCTACTCAGTAGAACTTGCAGTAAGTTTTCAGGATTGATGAATTTATCTTTTACAGAATCACCTTCATAAAACACTGATCAGCAACGCACAACAGCCATCATCTATTGTTATTTTCGCTTGCGTTAACATGATAAAAAACATGCACTAGTTAACTGCACTGTTTTTTCTTTGCCATAGCTATCTACATATCACAAAAACAACAGCGTACTCTACGCCTTGCTCACTAAGTGCCAAACTTCGCACGAAATGTCCGCAAGGAGCACCTCAATTTTTCATTTTGTTATGTCTCTGTGAAAAAAACTGTGCAGTAAAAAAGTCGAGCCAAAGTTTTCAGTAAAACATTCAGTCTCATAGGTGCTGAAAGCCTGATTCTTCGTTTGGTATCTTTTTCAGAAAGACTTTTCTGGCGAAGCAGCAATAGTTATTGGCCCACCTTTTTTTTACAAGATGGTCTACGATGGCAACATTTTCCAGTGCCGAGTGCCTCACGGTACACTTTTTTAAGGATGTCATACGTCGCCCCACATTCGGGCAAAAACTGGGACTAGCACAGACCCAGTGTTACTGTTTGAGTCTAATAAAACACTACGAACAACATTCCTTTCATCAGTTGTCAAGGTGTACGACATTTGTCATGCCTTGTAAAAAAAAAAAGAGTACTTGTGCGTGCACAACAGCTAACTTCCACACTGGCCTGTAAATGTTATTGCTCGTGTTCTACCAAACAAGTTAAACAGATGGTGTTTGAAAAGCATTGCTCTAAAGGAATAAACGGAAGGCAGTGAGGCAGCAAGTGATCAACATTGAAGATTGGTGGTTTGATGTTTTATTTATGGTTGCGGAATCGCATAATAAACTTGAACAACAAGGTCGAGAAGACAGCTGCAGAGCATAGGCGAACGACATTTTCTCCCTCTCGAATATCTGCTACAGTTCTCGTATTCTAGCATGGCATTTGTAACATGGAACTACAATAAAGCCTTCCTGTGTACTACTCTGGAAATAATGTACCATCTATAAAAAAGTTTCATTTTCCAAAGGGCAGTGGTCATTTATTGGGGCATGTATTAACAATAAAAATGTTCAAGTTCATTCTGCACCATCATTTGACACCAACTGCTCGCAGACGTTCGTGAGAAGGATGTCCTAAAGCACTAATTATTCATT